>JBBPFD010000305.1:18006-37268 GCA_038363315.1 Mugilogobius chulae
CCCACTCTGACGGGCTGTGCCAAACAGCCCTCCGGAAGGGCCCCACTCGACCGGGCCTGTGCCACAGCCCTCCGGAGGGGCCCCGCTCCGACCCGGCTGCCGTTGGTGCCGCCACAGCCCTCCGGAGGGGGCCCCGCTCCGACCCGGCTGTGCCGCACAGCCCTCCGGAGGGGCCCGCTCGCACAGCCCGATCCCGCCGGGCTGCCCGGGGCGGGCTGCTCGGGGCAGCCCTGCCGGAGGCAGCCCCGGGTCCGGTGCCACCTGGTGACTTTCAGGCAAAGTTGCGCCCGGCCACGAACTTTCCCTGACGGTACTTGGGATTTTGGCCACCTTGAGATGTTCAACAGACTTAAGGATTTTGTGAATTGATTTGTTTGTCTTGTAACCATGGAGATGGGACATGAAGCTATGAATGCTAACTGTGCTAGCTTTTACTTCTGCTGCAGCAGAAGATTTTCCAGAGAAATATTTTGAGGGGATGGCCTTATCACCGACTGAAACAACAGAAGTTTCATCTGATCCTGGACTGTGTCATCTGTTCTCTCACTTCGGTTTCCACCTCCAACTGCACCTGCTCCTCCAGCTAAGACCCTGACCCAGTCGACCACATCATGGAGATGGTCTCTGAGGCTGTTCCGTGGACCAAGCTCCAAACCGGGGGTGACAGAGGCTTCTCCATCGCTGCCCCCACCCTCTGGGACAGAGACTGTACCGACCTCACCACTTTTAGAAAAAAAATGTCAAGACTCATCTGTTTAAATGTGCTTTAATGTTTGTTTAATGTTGTAATTACTGTTTTTGTGTATTGTACCTTTGTTTAACTGCTTTTGACTGTAAAGCGTCTTTGAGTGTCTAGAAAAGCGCTATATAAATAAAATGTATTATTATTATTATTATTATTATTATTATTATTATTATTATTATTATTATTATTATAGGGCTATTTGGAACCAGGGCATGTGTCTGTCACTGTGCCTGTTTCTTGGAGCATGTGTCTGTCTATAAGTTGCAGCTGAACCTGATTCTGATTGGTCCGTCCCGCTGCTGTCAGTCTATAAAAGCTCCTCCCTGACTCTTATCTCTCCGTCTGAACCTGAGTCTGCTCACAGCCACACGCAGCTGCTTCTGTGTTTTCTGCTTCCACCACAGGTAAGAGGAACTTTCTCTCCTCTGTCTCTCTTCAGCACAGCTTATGTTTCTGTTTTAGCTTGTTTTAAAGGTGGGGTAGCTAACTTTTTTAGTTGTAAATTAGTAAACTTTGTGTTTTCCACTAAAAAGTCTACGATAAATGCAGCACTTTGTGAAAAAAGAGACCTCTGAGTACTGTCTGAATTGAATGATAAAGAATTTTAGTTCTAATCAGAAGCCGAATGCAGCGCTCTGATTGGCTGAGCTTGGGGTGGTCACTCCAGTTTCACTTTGTTGTTAGTAAAATTTGGGGGGGCAATTGTAACACTTGACTTTCTTGTCTTGAAATGATAACAGCTTCAAAATAAATAGCTCTAGTGAATCCAAACCTGTTCACATGTCAAGCCCAGATCTGCAGCTTTCATTTCATGTAGTTTTAAGCAGGACTAAGATTAAGCTGATATGTCACATTAGGAAAAAAGTGTTACAATTGTCCCCAGTCTCCCCTACACACACTTGTGGTCACCTGCTCGCTAGCCAGGCCTTTCTCGCCTCCGTCTCCCACAAACCGCGCTGGAGCTGTGAGCCAGAGAGTACGCTCCTGGTGAAAGTCTGTGCGCTTTGAGACAGACAGTCCGTGCGCTTTTAGGCACATCGCTCAGAGCGCGCTTATAGGTAGTCCGTGGCGGGCACGGAACCCGTCAGAAGACGGAGGAGGGAGAGAGGGAGAGGGGGAGAGAAGGAGAGAGAGAGAGAGAGAGAGCGAGGGAGAGAAAGAGAGAGAGAGAGAGAGAGAGAGAGAGCAGGCTCAAGGATCGCAGTGGAAAAAGTGGAAAAAGAGAGTTAGGAGCGCGTAAGGAAAGAAAGAAAGGTGTTAGAGTCCTCTTCAGTACAGCGCGATAGTTGCATTCGCCAGTAGGAGAGCCTAGTATATTTCAAATGACTAGAGAGGACATGCATCGCGTTTGTAAACGCGAACCATATTTTAACACCGAGACACGCAAGTCCAATCGTTCTCCCTCCTGAGGTAAAAGCGCACACACGTAACGTAAAAGAGGGAGGGAGAGAGAGGAGAGAGAAAGAAAGGAGCGAGCGATCTTGAAACAGCGTATTAACTTTTGTTTTAGAGCATTTAGTGAAAAATGAAGTGTGGGTGTTGAATTCACAAGGTCACAGACCTTTGTGTTCCATCCCCCGTATCCTCCACGGGTGCGATGCGGCTGCCACTGCTGTTTAAATATCATCCTACTGCTTTGACTACATTTGGTTGTTTTGGGGGGCAGATCCTAGTTGTTCCATTCATTTTTTGTTGTTGTTGCTGCTTTCCCCTTTGTGTGTAAAACATGTGTATCCACCTTTTCTTTTTGTTAGAGTGAAGAGGCAAATATTCTTTTCAGCATCAGACAAACGACTTGCAGTCATGGCAGGCAACCAAAACAGGTGAGTGTTTACTTTGTTCGAATAGCATTTTAAAAGTCATCTACTAATACCTTGAGGTTTGTATCAAGTCTCTATTGTTGTTGGACAATCTTCCTGATAATGCCTACGTATTTCTGATTTTCTAATGCTTCTGTTTAGACCAAATGTTGCTAAATCATGTGAAGTCCTCTGAGATAACTGCTGTTGTGATTTTGAAATAGAAACTGATTTGAAGTGTATAAAAATAGAGCCGCACTTCATTCTTCGCCGTCAGTTTGATCAAAATTCCACTTTTACTCTAAAAGTTAAATGAAATAAAACGTTAACAAATGTTGTGTTTAAGTGTCTCTACTTTACAAGATCTTGAGAATCCATGAAAGGAAATAAAAATACACATAGTCTAATTGATTTGAATTTCATTTAATTCACATTTGAACACAATGTGATGTTGCAAGTTCTCCAACTTAGAAATCATGGACACGTCTGCAAATGTCATAGGAGCTTGTGTAAGAAGGGTTTGAATTGAATGGTCGAAGACAATAATAATTAACTGAATTCTTACTTACAATTACAGTATATAGAGAGCAGAGTTGCACCAACACATGGTTCGAGTCGACACTGAAACTTCATTTGCCCATCACTTCCCTAAGGCCCAATGATTTAAAAGCATGCTACTCAGAAGGCAGAACGGGCAGCTTCACGTCCTCCCTGTCTGCCTCTGCACTCCGTCTCTCCTCTTTTGTTCTTGTCCTGACCTGCCTATCTACAGGTGTCTGGTTGGACAACCATAGTCACGTGGTCTGAGTTGCCATGCCAACCGGCTGGGGAGGCAAAAACTAATGCTAAATTCCAGGCAACTTGTATGTAAACATTATGGCTAATGGTAATAGGCTACTTTAGGGTAAACAGAAGTAACATTAAATAACCTGTAACCAATGTCCACATTGTTTTTGTGGCAGTTAAACCTCCAGATTCATTTATCGTGGTGATTGTTGAGCTCGTATGTGAAGTGGGACTTCTACAGGTCCCAGTTCACAACTGGTATTTACCAGTTTGAATGACACATGTTTACAGGTGGGAAGTAGGAAAAATCCCAGTTCGAAGTTGCCTGGAATGCCCCATAAATATAAACACTTAAGTCCACACCGCAAACAAGCATGCAACAAACAATTTGTACAATTTAAAATAATCAAAGCCAAAGCCATCCCAGTCAGATTACACAAATCCACTGTGAGAGACAGAATCTAAAAAAACTAATCTAGAAATCACATAGTAAAATTTTTAAAATAATGTATTTATATGCTCCAAATAAGTATTTGGACACTTGTCTGTCAGCTAGAATTCTGATCCTCAAAGACACGCTGACACAGTGGGTTCAACTCCCTGGTTTAATTCAACTCAACAAAGTGATTTACAGATATTTAGATTCTGTCTCTCACAGTGGAAAGGCACCTAAGATGAAATTGTGAGACCTCTCTCTGATTTCTAAAATCACAGGATGTTCATATTTGTATGGTGTATTTAGTACAACTATAACTATAATATAAAACAACTAATAACATAGCCCCAAATATTCCATGTTTTTTAATTAATTACTGCTAAGCTTGTCACCTATAGTTCTCCTGCACCACGTGACTAAACTTGCTGCACCCGGCATTACAGCAGTGACAATACCACTGAATACTAGAAAAAAACTGAAATGTAGCTTCTGTCCTTTATCCTTGATAATAAATTAGGTTGTAAATAGTTGTTTGTCTAAAAAACAGTTAAGTAAAAAAACAAATCATTACATCTGCAGCTTCATTAATGTAAGTCTTGACTCATTTCTAGTTTTAGCTGCACTAATCAATTTTTTGGTCAAAATGTCGTGGTCAGCCACAGAAATGGCCTGGCTTTCTTCTGTCTTTGATAATTTGTAAGTCCCAGTGTGTGAAAATAATCCTGATTCTGTAGAACTCCCATAAAGTTTGATAATCCTGTCCACCGCTGTTGAATTCAATGGTATTGTCACTGTCGGCCCGAGGGGATGCGGTGCTGGGATAACCCCATTTAGCCGACTGTGGACACTTTAAGCACAAAAAAAAAAAACAATTTTTTTTTTCCCATCAGATGGACTCTGTAGAATATTGTAGATCTATGGTTTTAAATGTGTGCTTATGTGTTGGTGCAGTGGTCCAGTTGTGAAGTTTGCTGAAGATGAACATGACTGTGAGTACAAACTGATACAGATAAAGAAGATAAAGCTTATAATAATTAGATCAAGAACAGAATTAACCCGATGATGCCATTTTCAATATGCCAGTCACACAGGACTCCTTTTCACAATACAAAATATTCTTGACAGAGAGCAAATGTTTGGTCAATCAAATAAAAAGGTCCAAAAATGTGGGAAGGTGAAGCAGGATGAGCTAAAGTCTGACTTCATATGTGAATACATGCATACAGTATAATGAGCTCTACTCGAGACTAACAGTACAAGAAGCATTTCTATAAATGCAAGAAACGCATCCATAAATATACCTTCATGAATTCTATTCAAAATAATGGAAAGATTAGTCTGGTTGCAACAGCTGTATAGTCTTACAAGGCTTGGATGACATCAAGTGATGTATTAAGAAATAACTAGTTCGGTGGACTTTATGGATAATAATAAAGAAAAACAGCTTTGTCTCCTTTGAAAGCTTGCATGTGCTTTCCCAGTAAGCGGGACCACACTTTCTTCCGGGAATAAATTATTTGTGAAGAAAAAAAGACTGTGGTAAGCTTTGAAATTCAGCAAACATTTGAATCTAGCTAAATGAATTGAGAATGACAGATTTTTCACTTTTCAAGTTACATAAAACATGCACCAGAGTTGTAATGTCTTCAGTGTGAGGCTGAGGTTATGGCAATTCAAAGTGGTTCACCATTTTCTTCACTGGCAGTTAAACACGTGGCAGACCACAGGTTCATTAAACTAAATATTTTTAAACTGACTCTTTTTTGTTTTGTAGTTCTGTGTGAGGAGGAGGACCATCGTGCTTATAGAGCTCAGATGCCCTGTGGTCACACAGTCACTGCACAGTCTCTCTTTAAATGGTGTGAGAAAGAGCTGAAGGTGGAGGTGAGTTAAAGCACATTTTTATCCACTATGTTGTTTCATGGTATAATGTCTCTATCATGTTTCTTTTGACAGTATAGTGTGATTGATTTGTTTCTTCATTTAAAGCACAGACTACATATTAGGTGTGGAGTCTGCTCTGCTCAATGGCCTTTTGAAGAAGTCACTAAAATGGCTATGATGACAGAGGAAGAGGAAAGTGAAGCTGACCAGATACATTTTGATAACCTGGTCCATTATCTGAATATAAAAAAGTGAGTGTAGTTTTCCTGCTTTTAGGCAGATTCATATTGTTTTAAAAACCTCATACATGTGTCTGTTTCCACAGTGTCCAGGCTGCAACTCTTACGCTGAGAGGAAGAACAAGAACAACCTGAATGTGCAGTGTCCAAGTGCACGGCTCAGAAAGGGAAGACTTATGCGTTCTGTTGGCAGTGTCTGACAGAGTGGAAAGGCCCGGTTCCTCGAGCTGATAAATGTGATAATGTGGGATGCATCAGTGTGTTAGAAATTCTCAGAACATGTCCTAATGTTGTATTTAAATCAGTGACAGGTGTGACAGGTTGTCCTTCATATCGGGCCTGTCCCACCTGTGGAGCACTGACACAGCACAGTGGTGAGAAATGTAAGAATATTGTGTGTCCTGAGTGCAAAGTGCAGTTCTGTTTTGTGTGTCTGAATCTCACTAAGGTGTGTAGGAAGACAAGTTCATATTACGGACCCTGCACCAGCAGTTGGCCCCCAGACAGACCTCCATCCCTGAGAGGACAGACTTCGAGAGCAGCTGAAGTGAGTTTATATTTGTGTCTGAAATGTGCCCCGGGGAACCATCAACATGTTTTGTTTTGTATTTTTGTTTCTTTATATTTTATACACATCAGTTACATGTGATTCTTATTGCTTTGGTGATGTGCTGACATTGTAAGACACGATCATGCAAAAATCTATGCACACCAAGTAAAGGAATTGGCTCTGTGCAGTTGTCTTGTTTTTGTTTAAAATAGTACATTCTGTACACACAACCACTTCCTTTTTAATTCTTTTCAATTAAGTTTTCACTCCATCAGTTTAAAACACATAAATCCTCTTTAGATCAGACAGTTGTGGTGAATGTTACAGAAACATGTTAAAGACTTTACATATCAGAGGAATATTTCACCAGAGACACTTGTGTGTTTAAAAAGAGACTAACGCTAACAGGAAGTGCTCGTATGTACAGAAGTTAGATATTTTGAACGAACACAAGCCAACTGAAGTTCGTACACAGAGACAATTCATGCTTGTTGACATGGTTGACATGGTGTTGTAAAGTATCATCATGACACACTGTTATTTTATGTTTATTACTGACATTGGTAAGCTTGTTCTCTTCATCACTTATATATACACATTATGCACAAATGGATTGTTAATGTTATTCTGTGATTTTGAAATTATTCTCTTGAAAAGTTGGGCTTTGGTGACTTGTATGTTTTAATAAAAATATGCATGGGGGTGCCATGGTCAATACATTGCCAGCTATCAAAGCCTAATACCCACAATTATATTGTCTAATCTATCTATCCATCTATCTATCTATCTATCTATACATCTATACATATATATAATATATATCATTTTACACTACTATGGCATTCATGTGCGTAAGTGCAGCACCCGCGAGTCCTATTAGTTTGCATTGTAGAGCTGAAACTTAGAAAAAAACGCTCTTACATTAGATTCAATGGAAGCAGCGGGTGTGATTTAAAGTCAGGCGGAGATCGCACCAAAAGAGGCGGGACTATGTACCGGCTGCCGAAAATAAGCTCTTTTGATTGGACAACGATGTTTAATGGCATTTTGATCAGGTTTTCATCGGGTTTGATCAACTTTGACTACACACCTTGCTCATTTTTTCCTCTTTTTGTTGGCGGTGCGTCGCACCTATATCATACCTATGTCATATCTGTATACAGCTGTAACAGGGATCTTTGACAGGGATCTGCGGCATCTGCCACTTGTAACAGCTGCATTGGCCCAAGCCAAACTTAACACACTCGAACCACAACTGCTGACGCTTTCTGGAAGGAACAAAATCTGTGGCAAGGCAGAGGTTACATAAGTTACTTTAATTTGAGATAAACTGCAAAAAGAACTATTGACCCACTCTAGGCATCATAAAAAGTGCACAGATAAGTAACGCTATCAAGGTGTGTAACTCCTGCAAACGTAATAACCTGCAAACGTAATACATTTTTAATATAATATACCTGCAAATGTAATAAATACCCACAAACAAAATATCGTTTGTGGTCATGTCAAAACCTGATCCCGTCAGATGTCAGAAGCTTAACAAGTTAGGGCCTGGTCAGTCGTTGTGTCCTTGGGCAAGACACTTAACCCACACTGCCTCAATGTCTGTGTTGGGGAAAAATCTAATGTAACTAATAAACTGCTAGTATAATGGTTTAATATGCTGCTATTGTACACGTCTAGTGATTGAGGGGAAACTTCCTGTTTGTGTCACTTGAGGACAGTGACATCTCTGATTGTCCTGACCTGTACTTTGCTGTATTATTTTGACATTGATATTAGCGTCTAATCCTTGGTTTAATCTGTTTATTTCATGTGTTTACTGCATTTATCCAACTGTGTTATGTCCGGTGACATCAGGTTTGCCCGGTCAAACCTTCATATCTGTAAGGTCAGATACAAGAAATAACACATTGTTCTTTTTGTTATGCTTTATCAATTAATAATATTTGTGCCTTTATGATGTATTTTGACTGGGCGAAGGGTTGGTATAAAAGGGTGCTTTCATTGTTGTGTGGCACCCCAGTCAGGGACAGATGGGACAAGGGAGAGCGCAGGTTTGATCTTTGTGCACATGTGCAATAAATCTTACTCTTTTAATCAGACAGACTTCTTCCAGTGTTTTCTTTACTTTTTGCTAAGGTAATACAAAAAATCCACAACATCTGTTACTCTGGGTGAGTGGATCCCTGACTGTAAAGCGCTTGAAAGGTTGAAAAGCACTATATGAATAGAGCCCATTTACCATTTACATTTGTGGGGATTTATTACGTTTGTGCAAAGTAAAATTTAGAGCTGATCATATATTTAATAACCAGTACTTTCACTAAATATTCAATAAATTTTTCCTTTTTTTTTTTTACTCATGTTTAGTCGAGAGCATGTCTGTCATGTTTCAAAATCAGTTGTTAGTGTCATAAAAGAGCCATAAAATGTCTTAGTTTTTGCAGAATTAAAATGCGGATTGCTAAACATTAGGTCAATTTCCTCTAAATCCCTTTTAGTTAATGAATTAACATGATGACTATGTAAGATTAAATGAGTCACTATAACTTTCAGACTGCTAGGAGCACAGGCCGAGGTGGAGGTGTGGCAGCTATCTCTCACTCTAGTTTACTTCTCTGCCCAAAAACTAGTAATTCATCTAACTCCTTTGAAAGCCTCACACTATCTATAACCTGCCCCAAGTGGAAAAAACAAAAGGGTGTGTTATTTATAATACTTTCTCGACCTCCTGGTCCTTATTCTGAGTTTCTAACCGAATTCTCAAACTTTATATCAGGCCTAGTATTAGACTGGGACAAAATAATCATACTTGGAGAAAATGGACCTGAACGATGACTACCTAACGTCGGACTCACAGTGCATCCAGTCCGAACTCTGGTCCGGCGTACGGAGGCTTTTCGTTTCATGAAAAATGAAATGACGTGAAGCCCAAAACTCGGCACATGTGTATGTAAACTCTTTGTTTACATACACATGTGCCAGAGATCACATAAACTCCCAAAACTCCCTAGTTGAGCGTGAATCCCCTGTGAATTTATGGTCTCGCAAGGCCATCAGAGTTCGTACATACGCATGCATATTCTGGAGGCAGTGTGAGTGACAACCGGACCCAGACGGATCTGGATCTGGATAGACAGGAGGCAGTGTGAGCCTGGCGTAAGTAAAGCTTTCAGCGCTCTTCTAGATGACATTGGTTTCACCCAGAATGTAAACAAACCAACACACTGTCATAAGCACACATTAGATCTGGTTCTTACATATGGTTTAGTTAGAGATCAGTGATTTAACTGTCCTCCCAGAAAACCCAATATTATCAGATCATTTTCTAATTACTTTTCAGTTTACTCTAAAAGATTTCTCTGCTCCTCAGAATAAAATAATAACAAAAAGGACAAAAAGGACTTAAAAACATAAGTCTGTAAAGGCCAAGACAATCTTCTCCATGGTATAATGAAGAACTGCGTGCACTTAAACAAAAGGTTAGGAAACTAGAACGATCGTACTGCAGATCACACACTGAGCGGTCTCTAGAAGCATGGAAAACCTGCCTCCTGTCCTATAAACAGGCTCTGCGTACGGCTCAAACCATTCAATCATTCATTTTTTTTCTACCGCTTAATCCCGTTAGGGGTCGCGAGTGACTGGAGCCTATCCCAGTGACTTTGGGCCTTAGGCGGGGGAACACCCTGGACAGTGGCCAACTCGTCGCAGAGTTAGACAGACAACCATTCACTCTCTCATTCACTCACTAAGGGAAATTTACAGTGATGCCCAATTAACCTAAACATGCATGTTTTTGGAGGTGGGAGGAAACCGGAGTACCCGGAGAAACCAACGGTGACACGGGGAGAACATGCAAACTCCACCCAGAGAGATCGTGAGATGTTGATATGGTCCGACCCGGGAGTCGAAGCCAGAGCTCTAACCACTCTGCTACTGTGCACCCTTTGGCTCAAACCAGATACCATTCAAATCTAATAGAAGTAAATAAAAATAATCCTAGGTTTCTATTTAACACTGTAGCCAGGCTGACTAACTGCACAGTGCAGTAGAACCGAGGCGCATGCGCACGCAGCGCCTCTTTTTGTGATTGAACGTGATTTATCTGTCTAAATGTGTATGATGTAGTGACATTCAAGTGTCTAAGGCTCATAATCCCACCAAGGCTCCGCAAAATGGATATTCACCTTTCTTCGTGGCGTGGCTTGTGTTTCTTGTCCTCCTTGTGAATGATGCAAGCGTGGTGCCAACCCGGCTGGGTCGTGCTACATTTACTCTAGAGACGAACTGCTGCAGCTGAACGGTGCAGGTCACACCGGGGTAGCTCCCCCTGACTTTATTCTAAGCGATTCTAATCATGAGCTGGACTGTATTAGATGAAACCCTGTGAAAAGAGCAAGGAAACGGGGGAGACGTGGCGGAGTAAAGCTGCGCGCGCGGAAGAGACCGCTAAGCAGAACACCGCTGCCTTCTGTCATAATGGGAAATGTCCAGATCCCACTACATGCATCTGCGCTCCACTCCGCTCCGCCCCGGTCCGCCTCCGAAAGTTGCCGCAGACCCCTCGCCCACTGTCTCCGCTCCAGTCCGCTCCGCAGTGCTGCGTTGCCCCGAGGAGTTCAAGAAGAGCATGCGCCAAAACACGAGTTTGTGAAATAAAAGTCCTCGTTGAAGGTCAAATAACTATATCAGGAGTACAGACGACTCACGTGTTCACAACAGAAGGACGTGCTTTCCTCCTCCGCTGAGGGTTAAGAGGCTGTTACGAGCACGAACTCAATCACGTTGTCCTGTCCATGTGTCAGTGACATACAGGGGCGTAGCACCAAATTCTGGGCCCTAGGTACAAACTTTGCTGATGGGCCCCTATGCAAGAGTTTGTGAATTTTTTATTTTTTTTTTAATCCATTTATAGACCTCAGAAATGTACAGGGAGCATTTGCAGTGACTCACAGTTCCTTTTTACCAGCCTCCTTCTACAGTGTGCTTCAAGAGTGTCACATTTATTTTAGCAGTGGTGGAGATTTAAAACTGATAGATGACAGATAGGTGAGGGTGGGGGGTCTGGGGGTCCTCCCCCAGAGATTTTTTGAATAAACAGGTCAATGTTGGTGAGTTTTGGTGCATTTTTCAGGTCTCTTGTAGTTGAATGAAGTGTCTAAAATTATGGCTTTTAGTCTGTTGAACCAAAATGCATCTAGCCAACTGTTAAGTCTATTTTGTATAATATATACTATTTTGAATTAAAGCACTTGGTCAGACTGCCTAACAGATGGAAATTAGCCTTTGGCTTAAATTTGGAGTCTTTACATTTCTGTCTGTTCATTAACATGCTCTGTCCCAATCAAATAAATAAACAGCCTACATAAATACTGAGAGAAAGAGAATCAAAAATCTTTCATATTTAACTGTGAGTATTATTATTTTGAGTAAGATTGAAAACTTATTTTTTTTATCATAATTCAGAAATCTGCTATTGGAATAAAGGATGTATGCTGTCTAAACGTCTTTAAAATCAAAGAAATGTCACTTTTGAAACAAAAGAGTTGTAGACCCTCCTTAAAAAAATCTTCCATTTTGCAGCTTTAATATAAGAACCAGCCATGATAAGATACTGCTGAAACACCAGTAAATTATAGCCTTAATATGATTTTTGTTTTTTTCATCATAAAACCTAAAGGGGCCGCAAAAAATGATGTGACGGGCCATATCTGGCCCGCGGGCCTAGGGTTTGTCATGACTCTTCCTTCAGCTGCTAACCTGGTACTCGTTCACTTCTCTTTCAGAGAATAAAACTACACTTTTAGTCATTCAAACCTGAACATATCCTGCTCTTCTGTTACTGATTCTCGAAGTCGGACATCCGGGAACTTTGGTCACGTGACAGCCCATGGACGAGGGCCGCCATGACAGTTTGGGTAAAACATTGCGCGAACAAACGCTGCAACATAGGAAAATCACAATGAAAAAGTGTTGCGTATAAGGCTGCACAACAGCGTGTCGAATTCTTACCGCAAGTTTTAGATACACTCATAAAGAAGGCAGCAGGCAGGAAAAATGGCTGAAGGCAATCCAGAGAGTGGATATAAATGAAGACGGAGGCGCGGACATGAACAGATTGTGTCCACAGAATTCTGGACATGTTTACGTTTGCTCCTCACTTTTGTCTCGGGTAAGATCTAAAAATATTTTTGGGGAAAATCGAAGACCCTTAATTAGCTGTATTTAAACATTTTCAGACTCCTGTGAGCTGAAGTACATGCGTTACAAGTGTTGTTTTGGTCTTGAAGTGTTGTTTTCAATAGAATATAAAAGCAATTATTTAATGCAAGTGAGTTAAACAGATTATAACTAGTAATATAATATCAACGTTTTTATAAGGAATGAGTGACACTACTTAGTTACTGAAAAGTGGAATCTATTACAGTGACTAGTTACTAATGAGTTATGAGTTACTCTCAACACCGATGATAAACATCCTTGCATGTTGTTGGTGACCATTAATATCCACCTGTTCGTCGGCTCCTTGTAGTGGCATTTAAGTATGCAGTGTCAAATTTATGGTGATTTTAGCTTCTGGTGGTGATCCTCTTCGTCCTGATACATAATAAACTCGGTGGTACCACCGATAAAGTAAAATGCATTATTTTCTAGCTACTTTCCATGTTCTGAATAGTCTGTTTTACCCAAACTGTCATGGCGGCTGTTGCCCATTGGCGGATGTGACGACACGCCGACTTCGAGAATGCTGTTAGGCTCGTGGTAAATGAATGTGCTGTATTTAACATGACTTCTATGGCTCCTGCTCTGGCGCACTTCAGCTCCTCCGTGCTCTGTATCCAACACGCACCAAAACGAGCAGTTTCCTCTGATCTACAGTGACACGCACGCACGCACGTGCCCGCGGGTCGGGCCAGAATACGATCATCTCATTGCGAGGTGAGTTTGGAGCATGACTTGCGTGTCCGCGCTGCGCGTATGAAGTTGTCTGGTTTTAGAGCTCATCATAGTACGGAAACAGCTCTCCTTAAAGTCACAAATGATTTGTTATTAGCTGCTGACAACGGACTGATCTCAATCCTGGTTCTGCTGGATCTCAGCGCAGCGTTTGATACGATTGATCACAATATTTTACTGCAGAGATTAGAATGTGATGTAGGTGTCAGAGGAACTGCTCTGAGCTGGTTTAAATCCTATTTAACCGATAGGTATCAGTTTGTTAATGTAAACCAAAGCTCCTCACAATGTTCTAAATTAACCTGCGGTGTGCCACAGGGCTCTGTACTTGGTCCAATTCTTTTTACTCTCTATATGCTGCGCTAGGTAACATTATCAAAAAGCATGGCATTGACTTCCACTGTTATGCAGATGACACTCAGCTGTACTTATCAATGAAACCAGATCAGACTGGTCAAATAGAAGACTCAGTGCCTGTGTGAAGGATATAAAAACCTGGATGAGCCTTAACTACCTATCCTTAATCCTGATAAAACAGAAGTGATTTTACTCGGCCCTAAACATCTGCGCGACTCTCTAACTGAGCAGATAATCACACTGGACAATGTCAGTGTAGCCTCCAGCTCGACTGTAAGACACCTTGGAGTCTTATTTGACCAAGAGCTCTCATTCAAAGCACATATTAGTCAAGCGTGCAAAACTGCCTATTTTCACTTGCGAAATATTGCCAAAATATAAATCTACTGCTTAAAAATGATGCTGAAAAACTAATCCATGCCTTTGTCACGTCGAGGTTAGACTACTGTAACTCCCTGCTTGCAGCGTGTCTAAAAGCTCAACAAAAAGTTTCAATTAGTTCAAAATGCAGCGCAAGAGTACTAACAGGTACTAAAAAACGAGAACACATTACCCCAGACTAAAAGATCTTCACTGGCTTCCTGTTGAGTCTAGAGTCAAATTTAAAATTCTTCTTCTAACCTATAAGCTTTAAATGGCTTGGCCCTTCTTATATCAAAGATGAAATAATCCTTATCATCCTAACCGTCCACTTCGCTCTCAAGATGCTGGACTTCTGGTGGTTCCTAGAGTCTCTAAAAGCACAATCGGAGGCAGAGCTTTTAGCTATCAAGCCCCTGGCTATGGAATCAGCTCCCTGCTCATGTCAAAGACGCTGACACAGTCTCTACATTTAAGATTAGGCTCAAAACGTTCCTCTTCGGATTAGCTTATGGTCAGGTCAGTTAGGAACAGACTCTAAACCCATAGTTCTAGTCAGGCTGCCCTAGGAGCAATATACTGGGGAAAGTATGCAAATTGAGCACTATCCTCTCACTTCTGCCTTTCTTGTAAGAATAATAAACTACAGTTCATCTCTAGTCTGTTCTTTGCTATTCACTCGTTGTCCCCTGTCCCACTCCCCTCTCGGGGAGTGTAACTGTTTCAGATCGTTGCTGTTCCAGTGATGTGGGCCGGACCACTGATGCTTGGACCTCCGCCCCACCTCCCTCTCCAGGATTGGCCTGTCCTGGTCCTGCTAGACGAGTCGTTTCCCTCTGCTTATGGACTCTGGCTCCACAAACATAAACTCTTTAACTTTAGCCTTAGTTACATCTACAGCCTGTCCGTCCATGGGAGTGGATCTCTTCTTCACTGTGGTTCTCCTCCAGGTTTCTCTTTTTCCCTTAGGGTTTTTTTGAGTTTTTCCTTGCCGAGAAGAGGGAAGGACAGAGGAGGGTCTAAGGACAGGGGATGTTCTGGACAATCATTCATCTGCGCTACTAATAATCTGCTTGATCAAATGTTTCATTGAATGTGTATTGTTTCATTGAATATGTATTGTTTTATTTTGATTTCTTATTCATGTTTGCTAAATTAATAATCTTGGGAAGTCCTCAGAACGACTGTTGTTGTGATTTTGGGCTATACCAAAATAAATTGATTTGATTGATTTGATTTTGATTTGATTTTAGCATTTGTTCTGACTGTTTTTTTTTAAACATGATCTTTTCCTCTTAAATCATATTTATCGTCTTTCATTCAAAACAGACTCAATATTTTTAAAGGCATGAGTTGCTTTTAACTTTGAACATAAACACAGCTTGTTAAGACTAAATCACAACATTTTAATTCTTTAAATTGAAAAATATTTGTTTAGTTGATTCATTATAAAATGAGTTTGATTGACAATCCTAATTGCTTTTTGTAAATATTGGTTTAGTCTTTGACTTATAGCTATGTCCAGAAATGTCAATGCAGTAGTCATATAAGGCCTAAGAGAGAACAGTATAATATATAAATGTAGATATTTTTTTTAGAAAACTACTTAATTTTATGCAGTATAGCTATGGTTTTGACATTTTGATGAAACATTTGTTATGTGCGGCTTGTCAATCAATAAGAGAACACTGAAAGTCAAAAACTGATTGTTTTCTAAACCTGAGGATGATTCAGTCGAATGCCAAAGATTCTTAAGTTCATTAAAGTCATTTCAGGGAAATTCTAAAGGAAGAAGCTTCACTAGACATCTGGTCCAACAACAAGTTTGTTTTGTGTTTTTGGTTTCATCTACATGTCATCGATAATTAATTCAACAGAAGAGATGATTGATTGATTGATTGAAGTTAAAAGAATCTGTTCCTGCTGTTATCAAAACATGTATCACTTCTATAAAAACTTTTGATGCAAGAGGTTTGACACAAACTCTGTTAATGGTACAACTAGCAGAACAGACTCACACTGAAAATAAAGAAACTACGTTAAAAAGTAGCAGCAACAATCATTCAGGAAAAGCAATATTTCATTGTAAAGTTTAAATAATAATGTACAAGTTACAGTACTGCAAGTAAACCACAACTGATTCAGCTGCAATAAATACAAAGCTGCAAAAGTACAAAAGACACATAAAAACTACAACTGCCAATAATATTCCCATTATAATTGACAGGAAACATTTCATATTGATCTTTAATCTTTACAAAAACTACAAAAGTGACTAATATAAAAAACAATTTAAAACTAAAGATTCAATAAAGTTATTTTGTGTGAGTTTATTTTGTTTTACAGTGCTTTTATTGTGAAAATCTGTAAAACGGTTTCCTGTATTTGCTGCTGTAGTAGTTTTACTGCATTAGTCCTGGAGCTTGGCCTGTGACTGTGAAACACACAAAGTAAAACGAGAGCTTCTCAGAAGAGGCATAACACCTGCTCAAAGAACAACTTATGAAAAAATCTTATTTAATTCCACCTAGAAAAGGAAAAGTACTACAAGTACTGAAAAAATTACACGTAGTACAAGTGCAGTACAATTCACACAACTTCACAACTGAACAAATGTAGAACATGTAAAAGAAAGTTACAAACCTGCAAAATGTTCAGCCTATGATAAAGTTCTATTTAAATGATGGAAAGTTTAAAAGTACTTCAGAGTACAAGTACTTGCAATTACTACAGTGGTTAGAAGTACAAAAGTAATGTGAGGAGTTGCACCGTCATACAGAATAAAAGAAGGCGAAAATTAAAATCACAAAAAATTGAACTTATGAAAGCAAAAACATTTTCTATTAAGTCAATGGAAAAATACAAGTACTACAAAGGACTACAAATCTGCAAAAGTACAAGAATACAAGTGCTGCAAGTAAATCACAACTGATTCAGCTGCAATAAATACAAAGCTGGCTGCAAAAAAGACACAAAAATACTACAGCCAACATATTCTCATTATAAGGAAAAGTTATAGGAAAATTTCAGCTTAATTTTTACAAAAACTACAAACGTTACGAATACTAAAGTAATGATGGACATCACCAACAAACCAAACAAATCGTCAAAAAACGGGAAGTCGGTAAAATAAAATATAAAGAACTAGAAGAGCAAATAGTGACTGCGTAATACAATCAATCAATAAGAAAAACAGAAAGTCAAACAAGTGAAGGGTATAACCTGCAGACTGTTTAAACCTGAGGTTGATTCAGTCGAATGCCAAGATTCTTAAGTTCATTAAAGTCATTTCAAGGAAATTCTAAAGGAAGAAGCTTCACTAGAACATCTGGTCCAACAACAAGTTTGTTTTGTGTTTTGGTTTCATCTACATGTCATCGATAATTGATTCAACAGAAGGAAGTTAAAAAGAATCTGTTCCTGCTGATGTCTGACACACCTCTAAGTCCTTATCAAACATCAATCACTTCTATAAATGAAATCTGAACTCTCTTTTCAGCCAAGCTCATGATGCAGCTCTTTAACATGATCAAATCAAATCAAACTTTTTTTATAAAGTGTTTTTCATACATAAATGTAACACAAAGTGCTTTACAGTGATTCAAACATCCCACATGATAAGTAAAAAAAAGAATAAGATAATAAAATAACCATGGGCATGCTAAGAACTTAACTTGGTAAATGTCAAATGAAAATAAAACCTACAAAAAATAAAAAAGGTAGAATGAACAGCAGACTGTTCCATAGACGTAAACTGGAAAGGACACTCTCCTGAGTGTGTGTCCTGACTTTGGAATGACCTGAGTGTGTGTATTGACTTGGGATGACCTGAGTGTGTGTCCTGACTTTGGAATGACCTGAGTGTGGTGTCCTGACTTTGGAAGACTAGGAGCCTGAGTGTGTGTCTGACTGACTTGAGAATGACCTGAGTGTGTGTCCTGACTTTGGGAATGACCTGAGTGTGTTTATTGACTTGGGATGACCTGAGTGTGTGTCCTGACTTTGAATGACTTGAGTGTGTGTCCTGACTTTGTGAATGACCTGAGTGTGTGTCCTTACTTTGGAATGCTTGGTGTGTGTCCTGGACTTGTGGATGACTTGAGTGTGTGTCTGACTTTGGGAAATGACTTGAGTGTGTGTCCTGACTTGGGGAATGACCTGAGTGTGTGTCCTGACTTTGGGAATGACTTGAGTGTGTGTCCTGACTGTGGGAATGACCTGGAGCCTGCGCCAGAGGAGCGCAGGGTCCGCGAGGTTCATAAGGTAAAAAGCAGTCCTGAAAGATAAGAAGGCCCAAGACCATTAAGACACTTAAAAACCATAAAAGAACTTTAAATCGATCCTAAAACACACAGGGAGCCAATGCAGCGATTTTAAAACCGGTGTAATGTGGTCCCGCCCCTGGTCTTAGTCAGGACACGTGCTGCTGAATTTTGTAAATTTGTAAACCTGAAATAGACTTTTTGGGAAGACCAGAGAGCAGGGCATTACAGTAGTCTATACGACTGGTGATAAAAGCATGCATCAGCGTCTCTGTGTTGGCCCGAGAGAGAATGGGACGGACTCTGGCGATGTTTTTAAGATGATAAAAACCTATTTTTGTGATATTTTTAATGTGGGATAAAAGTCAGCTCAGAGTCAAAAATAACGCCCAGGTTTCTTACTTGTGATGATGGATTAAAAGATTGTGTTTAATTTGGATAAAAGTTTCTCTCTCTGGCCTCAGGACCGATGACTAAAACCTCAGTTTTGTCCTGGTTAAGCTGGAGAAAGTTTTCTGCCAAGGATGATGTCTAAAATGCAGTTAAAAAGAGCATCCATTGGCCTGGTGTCATCAGGAGACATGGAGATGTAACGTAACTGTGGAAGTTGATTCCATGTCTCCTGATGACACCACAAGAGGGGATTACAGCAGGGGTGTCAAACTCATTTTGACAAAGGGCCACATTGGTGTCGGGGTTGTCCTCGAAGGCGGTTGTAACTACAATGAGCATTACTAATCTTTCTGTTTTTGATTATTGTATATTAATTAAAGTGACAATTACTGAATACATGTTGAATACATCTGCATTAGTCTAAAAAATGACTTACTCTTTAAGTTTCAGACAAACATTTCATTAAGTTTCATTAGAACCCAGATTAC
>JBBPFD010000306.1:0-37156 GCA_038363315.1 Mugilogobius chulae
TGTCTACACTTCATGTTATTTTATATAAATATTAAACTGATGCTTCTCTGTTCACTCTGTGTAGCTCCGCCCCCTTTCCCTCTCACACCAGCACTGCTGCGGCTGCTCCTGCTGCTGCTGCTGCGGCTGCTGCGGCTGCTGCTGCTGCTGCTGCGGCTGCTGCTGCGGCTGCTGCTGCTGCTGCTCCTGCTGCTGCGGCTGCTGCTGCTCCTGCTGCTGCTGCTGCTCCTGCTGCTGCGGCTGCTGCTGCGGCTGCTGCTCCTGCTGCTGCGGCTGCTCCTGCTGCTGCGGCTGCTGCTGCGGCTGCTCCTGCTGCTCCTCACTTTGGCCTGAGTCATACGTGAAATAAACCTTAATACCATTTTGCGGACACTATTTAACAACGTTCAAGTGTGAGAAACTCTCCGCTGGATTGCGGTGTTCGCGAACGCACATGTAGGACTAGATTTTTCCCGATTAACTTTTAAAGTTTAGAATTAACTATCTCCGCCAATATTGATCTTATCACTACGAAATAAAAAACTGGAACACACATTGGCACATTTTCGGCGTCAATTGGGGCGTCAGCTTTGAAAATATTCTGTGTCAAAATCCGCTTCAACGCTGTCCGGTCTGAACGCAGCATTAGTCCGTACTCCGGTCCGGCGTACGGAGGCTTTCTGTTTCTTAAAAAGTAATGTTCGTCTCTCACACAGAGATTTTGTCTGGTCCGGCGAGCCGCGCGGCTCTGCTCTGGTCGTCCGGATCATTTCCATTTCATGAAAATTTTTCCGAACTGCCGGAGCGCTCCGGAGCCCTTTTTGGTGAAGTTGACACGACAAACAGGAAACCAAACGCTCGCAGGTGAAGAGAATCCTGTGGTTTTCAAAGTAAAAACAATAAGTTTCTGCTCCTACAACAAATACAGCAAAATGCTCGACATATACACGATTATTGAACACACGAGGCAAATAAACGTCCCGTACTTACCCATTATGCGTTAAAAAATTTAACAGAAAATGAAGTGACGTGAAATAAGCCCAAAACACGCCACAAGTGTTCTTTGTTTACATATCCATGTGCCAAGACATCGCGTAAACTCCCTGAAACTCCCTAGTTGAGCGTGAATCCTCATGAACTCGTGGTCTTACAGAGGCCAGCAGAGTCCGTACATACACATGTTTATTCTGGAGGCAGTGCTGAGTGACCACCGGACCCAGGACGCGCATCTGGATCTGGACTGGAGGCAGTGTGAGCCCGGTGTTAGCCCACCTTGCTGCAATGTGATTGGGCCAATCGAAGGCCAGAAGGTTTAACTTGTGAATTCACAAATATTGCGAGATAAACCATCTGACTGACCAGGTTCACACTCTCATGAAGCGCTTGTACCGACAGACCTGCAGCTGCAGCAACTCTAAAAACAACAGGTTTGGGTCGTGTCAGGCCAAGTGGTTGAGATGATTTTTAACTCAGGTCCAAGGAGGCGGATCAGGAAGTCGACTTGTGCTTCACTGACGCTCGGCTTTGCTCTCGTCACTAAAGTCTCCTGGAAGAAACACGACAACACAGGTTCTATAACCTGTAGAAAACTCAGCACAAGACCAAAGCTTCAGGAGAATATTTCAGCTTCACCAGTGAGAAAAGACACTGATACAAAACACCTCCACGTCTGCACCTCCAGAGGCCTGTAACGTCGCTGAACTGATCCTGGATAAGTTTCTCTTTCCCGGGTTGACTAAACCAGACATGAGTCTCTCTGGATAAACTGTCCTACAAAACGAGTTCACAACTGGATCTGTTAACACTGGATTTTCTCAATGAAGACGTGTCACAGAGCAGAGCGGGTCACAGAGCAGGGGGCGGGGTTAACACAAACTGACCAATCAGAACACCCGAGCTGCGGACTTCAAACGTGAGGAAACGTCAATCATGAAGCAAATATACGAGTATTAAAATCTAAGAAGGAAACGCGCTGCAGCTCAAATGAAGTCTGTGCTTAATCAACCAATCACAGACACAGAAGTTACACTGCAGAGTTCATTTAAATGTCATGTGGATACAACAGACTAAAGCACAAATGTACAACATCACCAAACATTTAATAGATCAACCGTTTAGTCTGAATGAGCTGTGTCCTTTATGTGAGTCAAAGTGATGCGTAAAAATCCACAGCCAAATGTGACAAAGTGCAGTCGATCATTATTTCTTGACAATGAAAGAATTTATGAATCATCACACAGATTAAACAGGATTCTTTAGTCACTGTTACGGGCTTATCCCACTACATGCATCTCCGCTCGGCTCCGCTCGGCTCCGCTCCGTTCCAACTGCCGGATCAACTGCGCAGCTGTTTTAATGAATGAAGACCGTTCCACATCCTCCGTGTGCGCTGCAGGGCTCCGCCTCAGCTCCGTCGCCGTACGACCAAAATACGGATCAAGGCTATTTTCTTCTCCGCCTGAGTCCGGCCAAGTCAATCTCCGCCAATCAAAACGCACCAAACAGGAAAAAGAAAATTAACTATGTCCAGATTTACAAAGTAAAATCACTCCGCACGTACTTTGTATTGATCAGATAACGAAAAGTTCGTAGTTTTACATAAAGTTTCTTTGATATTTGGACACAGCAGACTGTTAACTACAGACTATGTCAGTGACACATGGACAGGACAACGTTCGTGCTCGTAACAGTTTAAAGCCTCTTTACCCTCCGCGGAGGAGGAAAGCACGTCCTTCTGTTGTGATCACATGAAACACATGAGTCGTCTGTGCTCCTGATATAGTTATTTGATCTTCAACGAGGACTTTTATTTCACAAACCCGTGTTTTTGGCGCATGCTCTTCTTGAACTCCTCGGGGCAACGCAGCCCTGCGGAGCGGACTGGAGACAGTGGACTGGAGCGGAGACAGTGGGCGAGGGGTCTGCGGCAACTTACGGAGGCGGACTGGGGCGGAGCGGAGCTGCATGTAGTGGGATCCCCGCGTTAAGATCTCATCCTGCTCTTAATAAACAGGTTACGTGCCGTGAGCATCGCATTGATATAAAAGAATACGCCGTAACTTTCACATTTCCTCATTTCTCCGCTGCCCTCTCTCATCTCTCTCTCTCCCCTCTTTACAAACGGCTTAATTCTCGTCTCTGATGGCCAGCGCCTCGTCTTTTTAACTTATTCAGAACTTATCCTGGTTTGGAGCAGGTTATGAGTTTGTCTCATGTTACCATAGAGATCTGCCCCGATAGGACGTGATCCAGTTTTTAGAACCAGACCAGGTTTAACCCAGGACTTACCTCGCTAAACCCCAAATCTATAGCTTCGTAGTGCAGGACTCTGGTCTGACTCCCTGGGGACAAGCAGTTAACACTGAACAGCTTAGATTTAATACGAGTTCTTCTGGATTTAACCTGAATCTGTCTCATGATTTTTGTAGTTTTTAGTGAATCGGAGAAACACCTGACGTTCATTCAGACGCCAAAGTCAAGCTTCAAGACAAAACGTGTGAGACTGTGGCGTAAATCTGGCTGAAAGTTCTCACTCTTTGACTTATTTATTTATTTATTAACACTTTGTTGACACTGTTGTTGTTTTATTTCTGTCGCAGTCGTCGTCTCGTCCTGTGGGAGAAAAAAAAAGTGAAGAGATCAAAGGAAACAGAAAGTGTTTGTTGATTTATGCAGAAGGAACATATGTGACGACTCCAGAGCTTTGTCTTTACAGTCACACCTTTTATACAAACATGAGAGACAGAGAGAAAGACAGAGAGACAGAGAGAGAGAAAAAGACAGGGACAGGAGCAGAGACATGAGAGAGAGAGACAGAGACGGAGACAAACGTGTGATGACTCCAGAGCTTTGTCTTTACAGTCACACCTTTTATACAAACAAGAGAGAAAGACAGAGAGACAGAAGCAGAGAGACAGACAGGGACAAGAGACAGGAGGAGACAGAGAGAGAGAGAGACAAGAGGCAGGAGGAGGGACAGAGACAGGGACAAACATATGTGACGACTCCAGAGCTTTGTCTTTACAGTCACACCTTTTATACAAACACAAGAGACAGAAGTAGAGAAAGACAGAGAGAGAGAGAAAGACAGGGACAGGAGCAGAGACATGAGAGACAGGGACTGAGGCAGAGACAGGAGGAGGGACAGAGAGAGACAAACATATGTGACGACTCCAGAGCTTTGTCTTTAATCACACCTTTTATACAAACAAGAGACAGAGAGAGAGGGGCAGGAGGAGAAATTACAAAAACTAAAATGCATCAAATGTTGGCGAAAAATGAACAAAAATAATAAAAATAATAAAAATGCGACAAAAACGAGTCAAAAATGACCAAAAATTAGAAAAACGTAAGTAAGTAAGTAAGTAAGTAAGTAATCTTTATTTGTACAGCGCATTTCACAGACACAGAGTCACAAAGCGCTTCACAGTGAGATGAACCCCTCCCCTCCCCACTCAGTGACAGTAAACTGCCCTGGGGCAACTCAGCAGAGGCGATTCACACATGGCGCCTCAACCTCCGACCACCACCAAGTGTTCCATAACATGCATGTTATCAGTTGGTGGGGAAACCGGAGGAAACCACCCAGACACAGGGAGAACATGCAAACTCCACACAGAAAGGTCCAGGCCTGAGCGGGAATCGAACCCGCGACCTTCTTGCTGTGAGGCCAGAGCGCTAACCACTCTGCCACCATGCCGCCGTGTGACATAAACGCAACAAAAACATGACGAAAAATGATAAAAACATGTCAAGAAATGACAAAAAATATAAAAAATGCGACAAACACGGAATAAAAACATGACGAAAATGACAAGAAATGACAAAAAATGACGCAAATGCAGCAAAAATACAACAAAAAATTATAAAAACGCAACAAAAATGACAAAAACGTGACAGAGACTGGAGCAGAGACAGTTGTATCTGTACTTTAGTGATGAAGCTTGTTCTCTCTGTTAAAGTCAAATGTTTGAGTGTTTTTGATGGAGTCACAAGTTGAACCGTGACAGAGGCGTCTGCGGCAGAAACACACGTCCTCAGGGACTTTAAACTTTACAGACGCAGCTCTGTTTGTGTCTGTTTGTGTGTGTTTGTGTCTGTTTGTGTGAGCTGGAGACTGAGTATAACTGTGATTTAAACTACATAATCCTCTCCAGACTTTAGGAACACAAAGATACTGACACAAGAGGATAATAGAAACTTTATTCTTTTGTTTTACAGAGTCAGATCGAAGAGTGCAGCGCCCCCTAGTGACCAGGACACGACTGCAGCTGGACAAAATGTTCTCTCAGCCCGAGGTAAGACTCAAACAAGTTCATCAAAGTGAGACTAAACACGATCAGAGACTGACTCCGCCCACAACCGAACCTCAAACAGACTCGCAGAAGTGGGAGATGAGGAGTTCATTTAAGAGTGAACAGACTTTGATTGACAGCACCAAATATGGACAGTGAGCTTGTGAGTTTTACCGCACACTGACTGACGCAAGACTTAGAAAGTGCTTAAAACCAATGTGCCCTGGTACACAGACCTCGGTGCAGTGCGAGTCACGTCCGACAGTCGCGCGAGTGTGCGGAAAGAATCCGTAGAGGGTCTATTTTTGTCGCAGCTCGCAGCGGTCACGGACGTCATGGCGCATAAACGATCTGTGCCACAGGCCGATGACGTCATCCTCTAACGCCGTTTGTTTACATGTCGCGGTGAAGAGTGGTTCAAGCGCTGAGGTACTAATGCTGTAGCGGCGAAAATAGGTCCAGTGGGCCATTATGTCTTTGACATAATGAGGCAGACCCGAGTTTCACCCGTGATGCTCCTCCGCCAGGCTTTGGATTAAAAACCATGTGGAGCAGCAAAAACAACAGGACACGAGAGACTTCACAACTTTTCTCTCCGGGTCATGATGATGCTAACTAAAGGTAAGCGCATTTTCACGAAGTTTGGGGCAGAGTTCTTCCTTCTTGTGACAAATATCAGCGCTCACAAAGGGCTTGTAGCTAAAGTCGTGAGAACTCCTGTAAATCCCCGAGTTTTTGAAGTATCGCCAGCGTAACTACAGACGCTCTCTCCCTCTTGGCCGCAGCACAGTCGGAGCACCGCAGCACTGGAGACCGCAGTCAGTGGGGGATACCAGTCGCAGTAAAAACGTACTGAACTCGACCCGAACTCGCATCGCAGTCTGTGTACGGAAGGCGTTATGTGGGAGAGATCCTGACGTGAGGAGAAGTTCACAGCTCTGAGGCTGTGCACAGGGAGAGTCTTACTCACACGTCAAGATTCTGTTTTATTTACTTTACAAACACGTGTATGAAACCTTTGCTTTATATTTACTTTATATTAGTCTACATAAACACATGAGCTCATGATGTATTTTCTAAAATTGAAAATGAGAAAAAGGAAACAACAAAATGAAAATTGAACCTGCGCATCTTTGCACCTCGCACCAGACGCTGATCTGAGCCAAATGTCTGATGATTTTACTCTGCAGTTTCAAACTTTTTCAAACATCAGCAGTGTCAGAAGGAGGAGTTTATATTCCACCTGACGGGCTTATCCCACTACATGCATCTCTGCTCCGCTCCGTTCCGACTGCCGGATCAACTGCGCAGCTGTTTTAATGAATGAAGACCGTTCCACATCCTCCGTGTGCGCTGCAGGGCTCCGCCTCAGCTCCGTCTCTCCGTCGCCGTACGACCAAAATACGCATCAAGGCTATTTTCTTCTCCGCCCGAGTCCGTCAAAGTCAATCTCCGCCAATCAAAACGCACCAAACAGGAAAAATAAAATGAACTATGTCCGGAATTACAAAGTAAAATCACTCCGCACGTACTTTGTATTGATCAGATAACGAAAAGTTCGTAGTTTTACATAAAGTTTCTTTGATATTTGGACACAGCAGACTGTTAACTACATAATATGTCACTGACACATGGACAGGACAACGTTATTGAGTTCATGCTCGTAACAGCCTCTTTACCCTCAGCGGAGGAAGAAAACACGTCCTTCTGTTGTGATCACATGAAACACATGAGTCGTCTGTGCTCCTGATAGAGTTATTTGATGTTCAACGAGGACTTTATTTCACAAACTCGTGTTTTTGGCGCATGCTCTTCTTGAACTCCTCGGGGCAACGCAGCCCTGCGGAGCGGACTGGAGCGGAGACAGCGGACTGGAGCGGAGACAGTGGGCGAGGGGTCTGCGGCAACTTTCGGAGGCGGACCGGGGCGGAGCGGAGCGGAGCGCAGATGCATGTAGTGGGATCCCCGCGTGAGACTCGTCTGTCGCGTCAACTTGAAACTGAAACATGACAGCGATGTGTGCCGCGCAGAGAGTTTTTCCACACATAACTGAAAAAATGAGCGAGTTTGGACAAAATTTTTTCAAAAAAGGTCTGGAAACAGTAGATTCCATTTTGACTCCAAACACACAGTTTAACAGTGAAAAAAGTAGATTCTACATTTAGTTTCTCTTTAACGACAGTAAAAAGACATCACATAATAAGAATATCACATTTAAACTCACCAAAAAGCACAGAAGCATGGATTTAAAAATTCTCCTGGTGTGGCCTCCAGCAACATGTTCTCATGGATTGCATAAAATATCACACCATGACATATTGCGTGTCATGACGACGCCCTCTGCCTGTTTTGGCCTGCAATTACACGCTCGTTTTTTCTGGCGTGGTGTGGACACGTCTAGTGGTTGACGACAAACACGAGGTTTTTCAAGGGATTAACGGCAAAATTTAAGTCTGAAGTTACAACAGTGTGCAAGTTTAGCTCTTTGGCTTGGAGTAGGTTGAGGTTAGGATTAGGATTGTGTTAGTTTTCATGAATAATAACACCTCTTAACATTCACCATTGAAATGAACTGGGACAGAAACACGTCAAATACACACGCACAAAATAGAAGTAGCGTTCATATGACACGCTGTTTACAATAGCGTGGTATTGACACGCTTATCCATGAGAACAGGCTGCCCCCAGACTACACCTGCACGGGGTTGGATTTTCATGACCGTTCCCGCCCGATCCCAACGCCCCCGTGTGCCTGCCCGCCCGAGAAACCCCCGCGGGCCCCGTCGGGTCCCGACTTTTTTTTTTTTTGGTGACACTAAGATTGTGTGACAGCTCCAGAGCATAACAACATGAACACAAATGACTAAACTGCATAACTCTCTGCATAGTCTTAAAATGATTAGGCACCAGCCTAAATACTCTTCAAGGCGATTATGTTTGTTTGACACATTCAGTCATAAAGTCATGATGTCTGTGTATTTCTTACCTGAAATACAAAGCTCCTCACACCTCCACTTTCTGCTAAACAAACACTTTATTTGCCCAAACTCCGTGTGTATTATTTCCATCTCCTCGTGCGTAAAAGCCAGTCCTTCATTCATTCGCCCGTGTTGCTGCTGCGGCTGCTGCTGCGCGAGGACTCACAGATGATACGCACGCTAGACTAGGAAATACAGCAGCAAGTTTACGTGTCTGCACCTCGCAGGTGTCAGTGTTGTGTCTCTCTGTTGACCTGCAGCACAAAGCAGTATTTCTTTCTTGCTACGTAATATTTTTAAGACTTCGGAGAGAGCGTGAGTCCGGTCGGGACCCGAGGTGTTTAGTCTGACCGCCCGCTCCCGCCCGAGGCAACATTAAAACCGCCCGATCCCGAGGGTTTGTCCCGCGGGAATTCCCGCCTGATGCAGGTCTCTAACCTGGGCCCCCTCTCCTTTAAAAGTGTCCTAAATCAGCTGATAAATGTCCAGACACACCAGGGAATCTCTCACTCCTGCAAACTTAAAAAACTCAACTGTGGCGAAAATAAAAGTAACATCAACCTTACTCTCTTTTTTAAAAGAGACTTTTCACTTTTAATCAAATCATTTTGGACCTCGGTCTGTTCAGAATCCTGCGTACGGCTCTGTCCCTGTAATTATCTACAAACTTCAGATGTTTTAAACAGAATGATCAGCTGTTTGCTTGTTCTGCTGATGTCTGTGGCTCCAACACTGGAAACAGAAACACGTCACAGTTTTATAAAAATAATCCGGTTCATTAAGTGTGTTTGAGTTTAGTTCTGTTTGTGCGACGGTAATGAGCTTCGTGTTCTGACCTTTTTTCTCCTTCTGAAACATGTTTTATTAATATTTCTGCAACACCACATTTCAGACCAGACAACAGAAGAAAAAAAAACAAATAAACAAATACAAAGAGGCAGGTAGACAGAAAGAAGAAGAGAGATATAGAGAGAGGGGGAAAAGAGAGGAGAAAGAGAAGAGGAAAATAAAAGAGAGAAAGAGTTCAAGAGAGAAAAGAGAGAGGAAAAAGAGAAATAGAGAGAAAGAAAAATAAAGAGACAGAGAGAGAAAATAACACAAGTTTAATCGACGAAACTTTGAGGCAGAAATAGTAGGTTTTCTTTGGATCTGTGTGTCAGACACTTATAAAAAGTAAACCAACTGAAAGAGACGTCTGTTGGCTTCAAAATGTTTATTTATATTTTTTTGTAAAAAACTCCAGTAAAGACATACAAGCAGTTTAACAGACACTTGTGACCTCTGACCCCGGTACAACTGAACCCTAACCCAGCATGTCACTGGATTAGAACATTACATTTGAATTCTTTTATAATGATAATTTGGATTTTGAGCTGAAGCTTCACATTGTAACATTATGATCATAGAACATTACTAAAATATGTCTTTGACAAACTCATGACGACATTTGATTGTTTTTCTTTAGTGAAACAATAAAAACATCAATTTATTAACTTTATTACACTGAAAATAATGCAATTAATACACTGTTAAATTTTCCACTGTAAATTCACAATAACTTGTTGGCTACTAATTGCCGTGATTACACATGATGCTACTGTGAATTCATTTCACAATAACTATTGTGATTGGTTATTGCGATTTCACAGTAACTTACTGTGAGAGTAGTGTTGGCTACAATAATTACACAATAACTTATTGTAAATACACAATAGGTTATTGTAAATACACAATAAGTTATTGTAAATACACAATAAGTTATTGTGTAATTACAACAAGTTATTGTGAAATTCCAATATCTTAATGTGCATTCACAATATTGTGTTGTGTGTTCACATCTATTTGTTTTGAAATTATAATTTCTTCATGTGTATTTACAATAATTAACTTAATAACACTATGACAAATTTCCCTACGGGGACAATAAAGGTACCTTAAACTATGAAGCTTAGCTGTTTAAGCAAAAACATTTAATGATTTATTTACAGCAAATCACATTACTTTAATAAGAAAATCATAAAATGTACAGTAAAAGTAAAAAGAAAATTTCTTTCCACATTCAAAATGGTATAACAGTGTTTGTGCAGAGATGGAGAGTCACATTAAGATTTTTAAGATCACAAAGCACAAAGTAAGACTTGAGTCGTGACCTACAGTTAGTATTTCACAATGCTGCTGCTTCTTTTCCAGAGAATTGTATTTGATACAATAATGACATTCTAATGAATTGACAAAAAAAGAACACAATTTATACAGCAACTTAGCATTTCATCTGTTCCATCAACCAAACTCACAGACTGTGTTATATTATGGTATAATAATATATACTATAGTTATACTATTGAGAATATTATGACTATTTTCTCTCAAAGTTGCAACAGTGTGAACTCTGGCAGAAATTACTTCAGGTCTTTCTAAAATCTTAGGTCTTTTCTTCAAATCACAATTTTGATTTCATCACCATCATGCACCGTCTGTTTCTCATTTGAAATCATCTGCTTTTTCAGAAAGTTCCAACTAAACAAGCGACCTCAACCATTCAATAGAGTTATTAAAATTATCAATTTTAGCAATTAAAACATTGTGTGTTGTTTCAAAATAAGTCTTAATGATTTTGACATCGCTCGGGAAGCGTATGTTTACTAGGGAAACAATGGGAAATCCGCCATGTTGTTGTCAGTTTAGCAAAACTTCCATAGGAATACATTAGACAAAACGATTTACAAAAGTTAACAAAACAGCCGTGGAACAGCCTAATAAACTGCTGAGTCAGTACTGGTACATTTATCTATCACTATATAGTGTCAGAATATGATTTAATAAACGCTATTTTCTGCATTTAGCAATTTTAAAATCTCCATTGGTTTAACATTAGACCAACTGAACATTCTACAGCTGTATGATGTCACCATCCCGAGCCTAATACAAAGTAATTTACTTAATGTATCATGAATACCCCTGAAGTTGACTTTTATTACAAAGTGAGCTTGTGACAACAGCCCTGAGCTGCTAAATGTGCTAAAACTAGCTCCAGCACAAAACTAGCTTCAACAGAGACAGTAGTTCATTCATTTCTACCGCTTAATCCCGTTAGGGGTCGCGGGTGACTGGAGCCTATCCCAGTGACTTTGGGCCTTAGGTGGGGAACACCCTGGACACTGGCCAACTCGTCGCAGGGTTAGACAGACAAACATTCACTCTCTCATTCACTCACTAAGGGACATTTACACTGATGCCCAATGAACCTAAACATGCATGTTTTTGGAGGAAACCAGAGAAAACCCACGGTGACACGGGCAGAACATGCAAACTCCACCCAGAGAGATCGTGAGATGTTGATATGGTCCGACCCGGAAGTCAAACCCACAACCTCCTTATTGGGAAACCAGAGCTCTAACCACTCTGCCACCGTGCACCCCAGAGACAGTAGTTATAGTTTGTAAATACTCTTAACACTTTCCTCTACCAACTCCAAAAATATTTTAATATTTCATGTAATGACAGAGTTAGACTTCAAAAACAGAATTATTATTATTTTACTTAAACATACAAAAAAGGTTTTTGTCAGATTACTTTGTGATACAGCAGCACACAGATATAACACCACACAAAGAAAAGCTACAAAACTGCTGTTAAGATTTTGAGCTGCTCCCCCTGGTTTGGAAAAAAAAGCCAGTGTGACAACTTACCCATGTGACAACTTACCCATGTGACAACTTACCCATGTGACAACTTACCCATGTGACAACTTACCATGTGACAACTTACCCATGTGACAGCTTACCCATGTGACAACTTACCCATGTGACAGCTTACCCATGTGACAACTTACCCATGTGACAACTTACCCATGTGACAACTTACCCATGTGACAACTTACCCATGTGACACTTACCCATGTGACAACTTACCCATGTGACAGCTTACCCATGTGACAACTTACCCATGTGACAACTTACCCATGTGACAACTTACCCATGTGACAGCTTACCCATGTGACAACTTACCCATGTGACAACTTACCATGTGACAACTTACCCATGTGACAACTACCCATGTGACAACTTACCCATGTGACAACTTACCCATGTGACAACTTACCCATGTGACAACTTACCCATGTGACAACTTACCCATGTGACAACTTACCCATGTGACAACTTACCCATGTGACAACTTACCCATGTGACAACTTACCCATGTGACACTTACCCATGTGACAACTTACCCATGTGACAACTTACCCATGTGACAACTTACCCATGTGACAACTTACCCATGTGACAACTTACCATGTGCAACTTACCCATGTGACAACTTACCCATGTGACAACTTACCCATGTGACAGCTTACCCATGTGACAACTTACCCATGTGACAACTTACCCATGTGACAGCTTACCCATGTGACAACTTACCCATGTGACAACTTACCCATGTGACAACTTACCCATGTGACAACTTACCCATGTGACAACTTACCCATGTGACAACTTACCCAGTGTGACAACTTACCCATGTGACAACTTACCCTTGTGACAACTTACCCATGTGACAGCTTACCCCGGTCTCCCCTATTTACAACAGGAGTCGCTCTCACAAAAAAAAGTTATATGGTAAAAACTCATCATACTTCTTTAAAGGGCGGGGCTTATCAGTTCTGCAGTTTTAATCAGAAATAACACACAAGTCTCCTTTAATCCAGCCTAAACATTTGAAATGCTTCTCGGAGCTGGAAATATTTGATTCGACTGAACAAACGACGCTCTTATAGAAACACATGAATGACTTTTGTACAAACATCATAAACGTTTATTTAAGTCATAATGTAACAGCTCTGAGTCGTAAACGTGTCGTAAAAATACAGTTATAAACCTGATAATGTGTCCAGGCTTTGTTTAAAACGACCAAACTCACCTCTGAACGTAAATATGAAGAATAAACAAATAAAAAGTATTAAGTTAATGAAATAAATGTAGATTATTGTGATTGAGTTTTGTCCTGGTTTGGCCTCATGATCTGAAAGTGTTAAAATCTCACATAACACTTTGTCTGAGTCCATCTGTGACTGTGACTGGACTGGACCAGATCTGGACCTGGACTGGACCAGGACTGGAGCAGGACTGGACCTGGATTAAACCAGGACTGGAGCAGGACTGGACCAGGATTAAACCAGGACTGGACCTGGACTGGACTGGGACTGGACCAGGATTAAACCAGGACTGGAGCAGGACTGGACCGGGACTAAAGCGGGACTAAAACAGGACTGGACCTTCTTTCTTTCTCACTCTCTCTCTCTCTGTCTCTCTCTTTCTCTTCTCCCTCTCTCTCTCTGTCTCTCTCTTCTCTCTCTTTCTTCTCTCTCTCTCTTTCTCTTGTCTCTCTCTCTCTTTCCTCTCTCTTTCTTTTCTCTCCTTTCTCTCTCTCTTCTCCCTCTTTCTCTTCTCTCTTTCTCTTCTCTCTCTTTTCTTCTTCTCTCTCTCTTTTCTCTTTCTTCTCTCTCTCTTCTCTCTTTCTCTTCTCTCTCTCTCTTTCTTTTTTCTCTCTCCCCCTCTCTAACTCTCTCTCTCTCTTTGTCTCTCTCTTCTTTCTTTCTCCATCCCTCTCTCTTCTCTCTCTCTTTCTCTTCTCTCTTCTCTCTTTCTCTTCTCTCTCTCTCTCTCTCTCTCTTCTCTCTTCTCTCTTTCTCTCTCTTCTCTCTCCTCTGTCACTTTCTCTTTCTCTCCTCTTTCTGTCTCTCTCTCTTTCTATCTCTCTCCTCTCTCTCTTCTTTCTTTCTCCCTCTCTCTTCTTTCTCTCTCTCTTCCCTCTATCTTCTCTTTTTCTTCCCCTTCTTTCTCTCTTCTCTCTCTCTTTCTTTCTCTTTCTCTTCTTTCTTTCTCCTTCTCTCTCTTCTTTCTTTCTCACTCTCTCTTTCTCTCTCTTCTCCCTCTCTTTTCTCTCTCTCTTCTTTCTTTCTCCTTCTCTCCTTTCTATCTCACTCTCTCTTTCTCTCTCTCTCCTCTCTCTCTTCTCTTTGTCTCTTCTCTCTCTCTCTCCTCTCTCTCTCTCCTCTCTCTCTGTCCCTCTCTCTCTCTCTCTCTCCTCTCTCTCTCTCTCTCTCCTCTCTCTCTCTCCTCTCTCTCTCTCTCTCTCGCTCTCTCTTTGACTCACATAAAACCTTTCTTCTGTGTCTCTTTTATTCGTCCTTTTCTCCTCCAGGATTTATATTTTCTTTGGTCGATCTGTCGCTGCACAAACACAAACACACACACTGTTCTCATGTTATATACACACATGTCATATATATGTTTCTATACGATAAAACGAGAGCTGAAGAGGGGGATGATGTGTGTGTCCGTGGGCAGGAGAAGAGTCTGATTCAGGCGGAAGTGTATTTTATTTTAGATCCAACCTGAGTCAAACAGGAAACAGAAGAGAAAGTCACATTTACCGCTTCAGGAGAGAGAAGAGACCGAACCACACGAAGCACCGGCTCGTTTAAATCTGTAGAGGAGAAGGGAGGAGCTGCCGGACATGTTTTTAGCGTCAGGAAGCTGCACAGACACAGGCAGAACATGCAAACTCCACACAGAAAGCATTTTTTCCATAGAGCACAATGTAATCACAAACATCTGCTGCCTCACAGACTGACAGGAGCTCACAGACACTTACACATTCAAAAAGATTGGACTTTATGACAAATTTTACCTATAGTTTCATATCATGATCTATTTCCCGGCTCAAAAGTCTTCAGTTTCATTAAAAATAGCTTTTTAATCTTAAAGTGAACCCTGACTATAATCACATGTTTACCCTAAAACACTTATAATACCATCCCTTATATAAATACAGGACAAATACCTTGGAAGTATTTGTTGTTTTATTAAAATAGTGTTTTAAAGAAATTACAGGGAGCTGCCATTTTGCTTTGGTTATGACATCAGATGGTTGTCTGTGTCTTCTGGTGGTTGTCAAGGTAACAACCTAGGGAGCAACTATGGTAGGAGCAACCATGGCAACAACAAAAAGCAACCATTTGACATCATCAACCCAGAATGCATTGCACCTGGACAATATGGCTGCTGCCAGTGGCTCCAAAACAATGACAATTTTATAAAAAATAGTAAGAGGTTATATATTTGTTTGTAATTTATTTTAGTAAACATGTCCAGAACTAGCATTTAAGCCATATTTATCTTATCTAGTCAGGGATCCTTTTAAGCTCCGGCTGCAGCTCTGCTTGCTCTAAGCTCCCGCTCTGATTGGTCAGCGTGGGTCACATGTTACGTGAGTCCGCACAACTGACGCACGTCTGCGACTGCGCATGTTCAGTGGCCGGAGGTTAGCTGAATTCAAGCTAGCTGAAGGCTGATTTAAGCTTCCCCATTGGGTTAAGTCCTGGCAAGGGCTGCTATTGGATCTTCTGTCTCTTGTTTTTTCTCCAGGGCGTCTAGTAGCCAATCAGAAAGCTTGCAGCAACATTTGCGCCTTGTGAGCCCGGTCTCACAAGAAAGCGTACATTTACCACGACATTACACAATAAGTAAATGAGGTATGATTAGCACGAGTTCAAAGCTGTCCTGTGTAATTATAGTACACATCACAGTCCCAGTTCATTTCTATGGTGGTTGTTAAGACGTGTTCTTATTTATGAATATTAATGAAATCCTGATTCTAATCTTAACCTGCCCCAAGCCCCAGACCTAAACTTACACATTTTAGTAACTTTATGCCTGAACTTACCCGTTTCACCTGAAGAAAACGTCCCCACGTGGACAAGACCAAAACTCATCCTTTTTTAACTCTGTGAAATCTCGTGTCATTTTTACTCTTTTTCATATCGTGCTAAATGCACGGCGTAACATAAGAACTAAAAACAGCTGTGAAGTCATAGTCCAAATATGCTGTTTTTGTGTCGTGGTAAAAGTACGTCCTCTAGTGAGACTGTGTTGGCCGTGTTCGTGCTGTTCTCGTGCTCCTACGTGGAAAAGTCACCTATAGCGTCAAAACGCACAGCTGATCTGTGATCTGGTTGTGATTGGTGCAACTGACTAGACCATGTTACCATGGAGACGCTCTCTATAGTCAGGACACATGTTAGACTCTGTTACCATGGAGACGCTCTCTATAGTCAGTGTGATAAGGACACATGTTAGTCTCTGTTACCATGGAGACGCTCTCTATAGTCATTGTGATAAGGACACATGTTAGTCTCTGTTACCATGGAGACACTCTCTATAGTCAGTACACATGTTAGTCTCTGTTACCATGGAGACACTCTCTATAGTCAGTACACATGTTAGTCTCTGTTACCATGGAGACGCTCTCTATAGTCAGTGCACATGTTAGTCTCTGTTACCATGGAGACGCTCTCTATAGTCAGTGTGATAAGGACACATGTTAGTCTCTGTTACCATGGAGACGCTCTCTATAGTTAGTGCACATGTTAGTCTCTGTTACCATGGAGACGCTCTCTATAGTCAGTGCACATGTTAGTCTCTGTTACCATGGAGACACTCTCTATAGTCAGTGTGATAAGGACACATGTTAGACTCTGTTACCATGGAGACAATCTCTATAGTCAGTACACATGTTAGTCTCTGTTACCATGGTAACAATCTCTATAGTCAGTACACATGTTAGTCTCTGTTACCATGGAGACACTCTCTATAGTCAGTGTGACTTAAGCCTCTTTAGTCTGAACATATATTTTTAGAGTGAGTGGGCTGAGTCTGAGTCAGACATGAGTTCAGTCAAATCAATGAGACGCTGCTGCTTCTGCTGCTTCTGCTTCTGCTGCTTCTACTGCTTCTGTTTGTGCTGCTGCTGCTTCTGCTGCTTCTTCTGCTGCTGCTGGCGGTGCTGGTGGCAGAGTGGTTAGCGCTCTGGCCTCACAGCAAAAAGGTCGGGGGTTCGACTCCTGCACGGCCCGGGCCTTTCTGTGTGGAGTTTGCATGTTTCTCCTGTGTCTGGGTGGGTTTCCTCTAGACACTCCGGTTTCCCCATCAACCAATACCATGCACGTTATGTTTAATATCCTCCAGCTTTGGTCCTGACCAAGTCTAAAGAACATCTGGGATGTGTCCCTGATCACTGCTCCTGAGGCTGAAGGATCCAGGGTCAAATGCAGAGGACATATTTCTACAGGGCCTTAAAGTATACCTTATCTTAACCTTAACCTCTTTTAAGTTTCACATTTTTGCCACGAGTCTCGAGTCCGTCTCTGACACTATGAAAATATCTGAGAAATATAAAAAACTCTTTAGTTTGAGAAACACCAGTACAAACTCTACAATGTTGGATCTTTTAATCATGTTTAACTTTAGTCTGAGGCAGAGAAAACCTCAAAGAAATTAACTGAACATGAAATGAACACTTTGGCAAGAAACAAGGCAACTGACGTCTTGTGCACAGTCAGTTGTGTTTTTATTTTAGGTTAAACTGGCCCTTTTTTACAGTGTGGATGAAATGTTGCATTAAAAACATATTTTCTGAACAGACACAACAAAGTGCTACAGGTCAGATCTATGAAGGGGCGACCTCTCTCATGGTCTGACATTATGTGTTACGCTGAATGTACACAGACTGCGAGGCGGGTGCGGGTCGGGACATGTGCGGGTTTCTTGCTAAATGCCTGTTACACCAGATGCTGCCAACTGCGGTCCGGTTTTGTCCAAAGCCACGTGGAGTCACGTAGATTCCCGCGAGAACGCTCGTATAATGAATTGAAAGCCGCACCAGACCGCTGCGGTCTCCGGGAAAAATAGACTTCATGCGGATTCTTTCCGCAGAGTCGCGCGACTCTCGCACTCGCAGTGGGACATGTCGGAGCACGGTGTAAAGGCCCGTACAGACAGGATGCGATGAGCGGCAAATGTCGCTTGAAAACCCATTCATGTGTATGTGTCTGTCAGCGGAGGAGCGCCCTGTCGTGCCGCCAACCAAAGCAGAGAAATGACGGCTTTGAGAGGCAGTGTCGCATCGCTCCAGGTAGATTTCATTTAACTGGAGCGACGCGAATGGAGAGCACAGGGCTTCATTTGGCTTAACAAGGGGACAGAGGTGTTTTGGGCTGATTTCAAGAGGATTACTTCTCTTGTCCATAATCGCTTTCACAAAAAAGCACTGAGTTTGTTCAGAATAATATAATTCACGGCAGCTGCCCACTTCCTCATTGGTTTGAGCGTCTTCTCGCTCCACTGGGCGAAACTGCAGCGACAGATCGCATCCTGTCTGTACGAGCCTTAAATCAGCGCATTGGTTTTAAGCACTTTCTAAGTTCTGCGTGACTCGCATCCAAGTTGCACTTAGTGTAAATCCACTGTTAAGAAACTGCAGGAAACATGTGTAAATATCCTTGTATGTTGGTGTTTTTTGACATCATGTTCATACTTTTATTTGTTTAACTCTTCACACATTTCACGTTTAAACTAAAATAAATATTCACCACGAAGACAATCTCTTCAAACTAAATAAAAACACAACACAGGACCGAGGTCTGGACCAAGCCTTGACCAGGTCTGGACCATAGACTGTATATATCAGTGGACCGCGCATGTGTGACGTCACCCATAGCGTTCGGCTCCAGGCAAATGAAGCCGAAAGAGGCTAGCAGTTTTTCGGCTACAGTGGAGCCAGAGCAGCCATATTAGACCATATTTGGAAATCCGAGTCAGCGTATCATAGCAACCAAGAGCCAACCAGGGACGCGGCTGTGGAAAGGACCTACCTCTGCGCTGGTTTCTATGGCGACAGTCCGCGGCAAGTTCGCAGCTACAACGCAGCTACACGCAAAGCTACGCAGCTAGCTAGCACTCCTCGGCTGCTATGCTAGTTCAGAGCTAATGGCGTTCTGCTGCTTTTTCCGACGGAGGTAAGAGCTTCACACAAACTTTATATGTAAAATTCTTCAATTTATCAGGATCTATTTAGAAAATGTAGGCCTATGTTGCTTTTTAGCAATAAAATAGCATGTGTGTGGGCTATCAATCCCCTTTTACAGCATTAAGCTAAATGATCTGCAGTAGATTTACACACAACAACCTTTGTTGCAATTCTATTACAGGTCTTACTTTACCAGACCAGAGGGATAATTCTGTGTCTGTTCTGTCTGTTAAGTGAATAGCTCAAACTAGTTTAAATTATTTGTAAACCATTGTAGGCTTAAATATATGTGGCTGATGCACAACTAATGATTTGGTGGTTGATTAGCTTAATATTTCGTTAATTATCAGTCGTTTAGCTTGTTGTTAGGACCTGTCAGTATACACTTTTTTGTTTTTCCAGAAAACTTGAACCATGTGAAGCAAACAAAATGCCACTTGTGAATACAAAAACATTTGCTAAGACATTTTTACATGAGTTATTTTGACTCGTGATAAACCTCTTCTCTCAGTGTATGCCCTTTGATAACGTTGTACCTTACAATTAAATAAGTGGCAGTTCCATTGTTATTTCTGATACACATCTTTTATCATTGACTAGACCCCAGAGCTCAAAATCTGAATTTTACTTTAGCTGCTTCCCATCTTATTTACCTTTTCTTTGATATATTATCATTTTATACTTTGATATTTCCGTTTTCACTGAGTATTGTTTGTGTTCACAGGCTGACTGGATAACACAGTGAGGACAACATCAGCAGCATTGTTCTACTTTGGATTTCTATAAAACTAGCTTAGCTTTTTGTTTCACAAGTAATAAAGCAAAAACATCAAACACCTGATGAGTCTGTGTATTACAAAGACCAAACATTTACTTTTCACTCACTAACTTGGTTTTAATGTTAAATTTAGAAACACACACACATGTATATTTAAAAATTTATTGTAAAACAGAGTGATGTCCGCTAAAGCAGGAGAGCAGGCCGAGCGAGCGTGAGTCCACTGAAGAGAAGGTCCCCAGGAGAAGACACAGGACCAGGCCGTCCACAGGAGAAGACAAGGACCAGGCCGTCCACAGGAGAAGACAGAGACCAAGCTGTACACAGGAGAAGACACAGGACCAGAGAGGCGCCAGCAAATTAGATACAACCTGGAAATACACAAATTAGAAAGGTTTTCTGTCAGAGAGTATTCACAAACTTGCAGGGAGCTTTGGTTGGTGGAACAAGCCTTACAGGCATAAAAATGAATAATTGTAAATTGCTTGTGAAGAGGAAAGAAAGTTTTTCTCAATGATTTTGACTTACAGTTCCATTCTAAATGACAATTTGCAAAAACTCAAGCTTCAGTTGCCTAACTATACAATTTATTTATTAAACTAAACATATAAAATCAGCTCAAGCCTAGTGAAGCTTTATTCTCAAAACAGAAATCTTAACCTAATCACACTTTACACATATGAACTACATCTGGAGATGATTTACTATAAAAATATCATAATGATAAAAAAAGAAAAAAATGACATGTACATTCAAGCAATCTTCACATTCTGCTAAACAATCATATTTTATCATTATTTTGTTGTTTGATTTTGCAGCTTAAAAATTGTTTTCTTTTGGTGTGAGGTTTGTACAGATTTTGAGATATTGAGCCCAAATTCCTCCTGAGACCAGATGTGTAGTGTTAGAGAAACTAGCTACATTCAATGAACATGTGGTAAAGAGTATATTAACATATGTTTGAGCAAAGAGTTAAAACCACTAAGAAATGTTTCAAATCATCTGACCACCTCAGTGTCATTACACATGATTTAAATATGCCAACATGTGTTTAGTTATCTTACATTTCGACCCAAAATAATAATTTATTCTTTAACCATATAAAAATAAACATGAATGTTTTTTTCAGATTCTTGATTAAGTGTATAAGCTAGCATTTGATCAAATTTAGTCATACCTAAGCCCAAGACAGATTTCAAGTTTATTCACACAAAAAACAAACTAAACACGGATGTGAAATTATTTACCCATGTCCACAAGTATGACACTTATAATTTGTGAATGTAGAATAAGATCTCTTATTCATCATATTTTAAAAAATAGTCTGCAACAGACAATGTGTGACAAATCAGAAAGGAGTCTGGGTGTTTCATAAGCTGGATTGTAGGTAAATGTTTATTACCTGGTGAACAATGAGAAAGTCTGTTGCTCCACTAGGTCTGCAGTCTTCAGCAGCAGAGGAGTCAGTCTACAGCAGCAGAGGAGTCAGTCTACAGCAGCAGAGCAGTCAGTCTTCAGCAGCAAAGCAGTCAGAGAAGACCAGGTCCAGGTGTAACTGTGTTGAGTTCCACTGACTTCATCCCTGGGTCTGAAATGCAAGAACATCCCATATTATACATAAAATACTCATCATGCTGCTCTAATTCTATTTATGTATTTGCCAGGTTTCTTTTCACTTTTGCATAACTTCCCTTGTCAGAACATTCACAAAAGTAAACAGTTAGAAATCATTTAAATTCACAATTGCAAACATACTGAAAATGTATCAGATTTTGCAGTGATTTTTTAACTACTATCTACACACACAGACAAATCTGAAATCAAATAAAGACAATTTAATATGTGCTCACCAACTTGTACTGTTGATGTAGTGTCTATGGGTTTAAAATGATAAACATTACTGGAGCAGCTGTGATGTAACATTGATCATGTCACTAGAATGAATAAAGTTACTTTAGCATGTTGGAAAAGCAGATTGAGTTTTGGAAAAGGTCACGACAGAACCAACTAACTTCCCCTAATTATTTTAGTTAGTTAGTAAAGCATATTCAGTTTTACTCACGTGTGTAGTTTCTTGAGAGAAGAGAAGTGCAGGTGGTGAATGTGAATCCATTAAACAGCAGGCTGCTCCATTAACTAGCATTGTCCCCTTAAAACTCATCTTAAACTTGCCAGAACACGACTAAACTAAAATAAACACACCATTAACAACTCTTTAAAAATGTATACATCCACGTTTGTCATGAATATTCTGAAGAAGGAGCAGAAGCAGCAGCAGCAGTAGTGAATCCAGCTTGTTTCCATCGGAGCTAGCTCACGGCTAGCTGCTATTAGCCGATGTTAGCTACGCAGCTGCAGCTAACGAGAGCGGCGCGGAACGAATGCGCCAAGGTTCGCGGGCAGATGTCAATCAAACGGTTCCCGGGCACCTGATTGGTCAGTTCTTTTGATCAATAAAATTAATATCTCGATTTACGGACAAAATAGCGAAATAAACACACCCGGATCATGTAGTGCTCTTTAGTACAAACGTTTTAAAGCTAAGATGACACACCTCACTGCAGTAGCTACAGAGAAAATAGTGCCGTTTTTTCAATGGTAGAGATACAGAGAACTAAGAAGGTGGAGCCGAAACGCGCCCATGGCTACTTCCTATTTGGAACGCGGGAGCCAAAGCGTTAGCTCAGTCCACTGATTATACAGTCTATGGTCTGGACCAGGTCTGGACCAGGACTAGGAGCAGGTCTAAACCAGGACTAGGACCAGGATTAGGACCAGGTCTGGACCAGGACTAGGACCAGGTCTGGACCAGGACTAGGAGCAGGTCAAAACCAGGACTAGGAGCAGGACTAGGACCAGGTCTGGACCAGGTCTGGACCAGGTCTGGAGCAGCATTAAAACATTAAAAGAGGGACACGAGGTTCTGAGCGTCGCCGCGGAGACGAGTGGGAGGCAGGCGTCGCCGTGGAAACCGCCTCCCTCCCCCCGTCTCCGCGGCGACAGCGTCAGGACCAGACTCAAGGACCAGGGCTTCGTGGTTTTTCTCTGTTTCTGTTGAACTTTTCTGCTTCAGCTTCAACGTCGCCTCAGTTTTCTCTTCACAATCCTTTAGTCTGAGTGTTTTAGTGTTTGTTTTAGTGTTCAGCAGCGGAAAATCAGACTCTAAACAGATCTTAAATATTAAAATGTGACTGTTTTGAACCTGATTTAGTATTAGACGATTCTCCTATAATATGCACAACACCAAGAAGCAGCACCTCAAAAGTAGCACTGTAAATTCTGTCACAAATGTCAGTTGTGTTGTCCTGCACACTAAAAATACTGAGTTCAAACGAAAACCTAAACGTACAACAAAACGTCACAAACATACGATGAACATGTTTTCAGTTTTAGTTTTTTAAAGCAGAACTTTGAGGAAAATCAGACACTAAACAAAGCTCCATTATCAGTCCAAGTATTGAAATGTTTACGTATTGAACCTGAATTAGTATGAAAAATTCTTCTGTATAGTTTCCACAAAACCAAGAAGCACCACCTTGAATGTGGCTTTTTTAAAGTCTGTTTGAGTCATAAATGTCAGTTGTGTTGTTTCTGTTTAGTGCACAATAAAAATGCTTAAGAAAATGTAGATTTACATCATTATGTTACTAAAATGTGTAAGTTTAGGGCTGAAGCTTGAGGCAGGTTAAAGAAACCATATAAGATGCAGAACAAGTGCTTTTTAAAGTGCATTACAATCACAGATGAACTTTTGTTGCCAGAGTGTGAAAACATCATGGATGAATTATAATATCTGGATTGGACTCCTCTCTCCCAGTATGAGTGGTGATAGTGTCTTTCTGCTGAACTGCAGTGGTTTGGCTCATACAGCGTCCATGCATCTTGTCTCTTCAAAAGTCTCGTTTTGGAGGTATTTCTCTCTACTTTTACAACATAAACTTTTACATTTTTTCGATGCCCCAAACGCTTAAAGTGTCCATGACAGGTCGAACGACTCATTTCACACAGACGTAGTTAAGATCATTATATTTAAGGTTTTACTAAACATTTTTCAAATTTCATTCCAGTTTGGCCATTTTTTAGCATTAAAAATGTACTTCCTGTTCATCAATGATGACATCACACTGGGTGGTTGCCTGGCGACCATTTAATAAATTGGACCAAAACTCTTCAAATGTAACTTTTTTTTTACTTGAGCCATAAACAAATATAGAACTTACTTTTTTGTTAAACATGTGTTTACAGAGTTATAAAAATCAGTTTCTTGTGAGAAAATGTAAAATGTCTTTGTCTCCACAGTGTGATGTCATCAGTTTAGAACTCTGCTCTACTTCCTGGTGTTTTCAACAGATTTTCACATTTTTCTCCACAAAGTTGTTCTTGATTCACGTAAAACTATCATTTATAATTACAACAGTTATTAATCTACCAAACTAAATAAAAATTTGAAAAATGTTCAAGCCCGTATACGCACTTTAAACGGTGTTTAGCCTAGCGTACTGCTCTGCCCGCGCTATCCCCGCTCAGGCCACCATCGCGCTGATTGGTCAGAACTGATCACGCTGTCACTTTTCTGACGTCACGATAGTGGGAGGAGCTAGTCTGTATTCAGGAAACAACTCTGAAGAAAAAAAATCTTTTTCAGCGTCAATGCGCCACTGAGCGGCCCGCCATCTTGGACTCATCTTCCAGTTCTAATTATACTTCCATGGAAAAGACCTACAAATTGAAGATAAGAAGCTGTAGACCAATCACACAGTAAATTTCCCAGAGTACATTTTACTCTAATTGAAGAAAATTTTACTCTGAAAAAAACTATATTTGGTCCTTATCTAAATAGAGTAAAATTAACTCTTGCAACAGAGTAAATTTGTGAGAGTAAAATTTACTCCATTTTGTGTATTTATTGTACACTTATTTAATGAATTATACTCTTATTTGAAGAGAATAAAGTTACTCTACCTACAATCTCTTCCAACAAGAGTAACTTTAACTCTTAGAAGATGAATAAGGAATTTACTCTACAGTCATTTTACTCCAATATTGGTGACATTTTACTCTCCACAGATGACTATTTTACTCTCCAATGATGATTTTACTCTCCAATGATGACTATTTTACTCTCCAATGATGACTATTTTATCTCCAATGATGATATTTTACTCTCCAATGATGACTATTTCACTCTCCAATGATGACTATTTCACTCTCCAATGATGACTATTTTACTCTTCAAAGATGACTATTTTACTCTCCACTAACATGTACTGAACCACTCCCTTAAGAGGAAAAAACAAACATTAGATTTATCAATTAAACTTTATTTAACAGCATAAAATACTCAAGTAGACAAGAGCACATTCACAGTGTAATTTGTGCAAATTATAAGAAACAGTATGGACAATGAACATGTCTGAATCATTGTGGCTGTATGACATCTGTATATCAAATGCTTTGTAAGTGAATAGATCTTTTACATCCACTACATTTGGCCCCTCTGTTGTGCATGCAACTTTAAATGCATTGAAATGTTCATCAAGACAAATGCAATTTAATGCAAAGTGACAAAAGCAACCTTTCATTTGTAAGTAAAACTTTATGTATTTTCTGAAAAACTGGCATTTCACAATCAACTGTAGGACAAACAACTAAACCAGGGCGGTACATATTGCCATGATGTTTGGCCCATTTAACACTTAACACTTTTGTACAACTGGAAACTGAAGCTGTTCAGCTACCTCAGAGCCAAAGTCCATCATGTCCAAAGGTAACATTTCACCTGGACCAAGAACCAACCTGCTGGGGTCAAATGTTCTCCAAGTCCATGCCATTTGATTTTGATGTTTTTTTGCTAGAGTTTTAGTTACATTTTTAAAGTTTTTAAGTTGTTTTTTGAAGAAATTGTGCTTTGCTTCATAGCGCATACACCAACTATGCAGGATGGGCCCAATTTTCAGGATACATGTTGGGTAATGCACCATAAAGTGATGCTTTGGTATTAACTTTTTACTGGGATATAACTGTTTGAACAGCTGGTGGTGCTCTGCAATCAGGTATTTCAAATATACAGCAATACCTCTTGTAAGTTTGGGAGAAAATACAATATTTACTATTTGAAGTAAGAGCAGTAGTAAATACCAGTGTGAGTCATTTGAAGGTATTACATCTCCAAATATGAGAGGCATATTTCGAAGCAAACACCAGGATTGGATTGCATTTAACCCCAGATCATTTGAATCATCTCCTAGTTTAAGAGCAGGTGGTTTGTTATTTTGCTCCATAAAACCATAGTTGAAACTTTTGACTCTCCGGTCTATTTCTTTCGTTGACATGTATTTTTCTATCATGTAGTGAAAAAGAAGTTTCATTTCATACTGTGCTACACCTCCAAGATATCGTGCATGATATCGACACAAAAGTTCTCACTAATATTAAAATACTGCAAGGAGTTTAGAATACAACTGCGTTTAACACCCATCACGTAAGGAAGACCTGGGTTTTGCTCTATTTTACGACAGTGTTCTAAATGAAGGGCTTCTGTGCGCATCACTATATTAGGGGAATCCTCATTAAACTCAGTCTGAAAATCTTCTTTCTCTGCAAGACAAAAACGACAGCAATATCTGGCACTGAATGATTCAACAAAGCCAAACAAACTGTGAAGACCAAGATTGTCACCGGTTACTTGAACAACAGTTCCATACACTGGCTGATCATACAAGGGGACCTTGACCCCAACTTTTTCCAGTATGTTTATATCTTGCACAAGCGGCTCAAGTATCTTTGAAAAACCGTATGTTTTAACATCTTGAGCATGAAATAAAGAAATCAAGTGAATTTTTGCAGAATCGAGTTATACCTTGAATCAAAGTTCCTCAGTGTGAAGTACAAAGCACCGAGTTTATGTATTCCCCGTTTGGAGCCTAAAGGGTTGGCTGTTTCAAATTCATCAAAAAATAATTGAATCTGAATGGCATGCTTTTGTCTTGCAAGAGAGGATTTTTTTTGTAAAGCTCCCCATCACTGAAATTTTCAAGGTATTCATTTGAACCAGTTTTGCTGTGCATCATGTCCTTTATTTTAGGGTGCTTGTAAATTAAACCAAGTGTTTCCAAAATTGGAACATACATGAATCTGTCAGTGACAACTACTTGGTCATAAGCTCCTGTTGTCCGATTACGTTGAGTATCAAATCTAGTTCCCAGAACACGTTCAACTGATCTACATTTCCCCATTTGTTTGTGAAGTATTGTCTTCTTTTTGTTTCAGAATTAAGTACACTGAATGGATTTTCAAATTCTTCAAAACACTGGTCAATTTTTGTGTCAATATCATTTTTGAGAGGATCTTGTACAGCATCATGTAGACAATTTTTACACCTTCTTTCGTTTGACTATGGATATCTGAAACTATTTCTTCCAAAGAATTAACCAAAGAATTAATAGTTGTTTCACCTACACCTGCCACTTTTAATTCAGCTACTGTAGCAGCACAACTTTCAACAATACTTTTGGCAACAGATTGACAAGGAGAACTTCTAGACTCTACTTCATCAAAATCACTTAGCACAACATCCTCTGTAGAAGGTCCTTCAACAGGAACATTAGAACAACTTTCATGTGCTTTGAGATGCTTTCTAAACCCAGAAAATGTTCCATAAACCTTTAAACGCCATCCTGACCACATTTAATCCTGAGTGTTTTTCCTGAACAAAGTCCATGAACTACCTTTAAGTGCTTAGTTAGAGAATTGGCACTTGCTTGTGAGCATTTGCAAAGAAAACAAATCATTGTTGATTTTTCTAACAAACATACGTGCCCTTAACTCTGCTACTCTAGGATTTACTTTTGTGTTTCCAACATCTTATGTCATAAATGGTGGTCTGCAAGAAGTTGTACACATTTATCAGATCTTCATCGTAGGAGGTTCCAAACACAAAATGAGCTTTAAAAAGTTCGTCAAAAGCAGCAAGTGAGTCTGGTGACTTACATGGTATTGCATGTTGTCAATCACAATGAAGAAGTGTGAATCTCACTCTTTGTGTTGCCACAGGCGAGCAGGTAGGTTGACGACTTTCTTGATGCTGTCCAGATGATCTTGAATGCTGGTCCTGTCTGAAAAAAAACAAAAACAAAAAACATTACTCAGACTTTTCACCACATTTTAGCACCAATGGTCTAATAAGCCCCTCAGTAATCTAAAATGAAGCTAAATGTGCTGGTGTAACCACTTGCACTTTTTCTATACACTACTACACAGTAAAAAACCTAACAAAAACAAAAAGGAGTAATGAATTACTTAGCATGACTTTCAATTAGACAGTTTGTGACTATTGAGAACTCACCTTCAGGAACCTCACGAGATGGTTACAGGCCTGTCTTGCTGATAGCTTCCCTGGTCTCTTGCGCCCTTGAGGCGGTGGAGGGAGAAGATGAACCAGAATCAGAATGGATGACATATCACCATCCCACCCTGAAAAAAAAATGGTGACATTTCTTGAGTCATTACATTTGCCTATTAAATTAGTACCATCCATCCACACAATGCCAACATACCTTCTTCTACTTCTGAGGAAGATTCAACATTTTGGATAAGGTCCTGAAGCTCACTGGTTTGTGTTAGACCACGAGTTTGCTTCAAAACTTTTTGCTTGTAGACTGTTGGCCATTTCTCAAGGAATTTGGATGAGGTTGCATCACCAAACATAAGTCTGAAGTCTTGTTCAACCTGTTTGACAAAAATAAATCAATAATAATATTGCAATAGAAAATATGTACCAGTAAATATTAGTTTTTGTAGTAATAGAACTTACAATTCCAGTTATGTCCAAAAACCTTGGAAACATTGTGAAGATATCTGAAGATTTCTCAGGGTCACGGATTATATTCTGACGATAGTGGAAAGTCTGCTTCATCTTCTCTTTGATTAATCCTTCATCAGTTGTGTGCTTCATAAGTGCAATGGCTTCACAGCACTGGTTTTCTGTCAGCATAGACTCATTTCTATCCTGGATTGGGTCTCGATCAGCCTTTGGACCCCCTGTAAAAATATTTAAAACAAGCATTTTGATTTTATCAATGCCTTGATAAAGAGCAACACAAGTTGTTGACAAATTACCTTTCGGTGAAGGTGTCTGGCTCTTCTTCTTTTGTCCGTCTGATGCTTCCTTCTGAACAAACTTCAGTCTCCAAGCCAGAAAACCTGTCCCACCTCCTTCAGCGCTGTAAAAGTGCTCCTAAAAAAAGCATAATTTTTCTAGATTTACATTTATTGTTTTATAATGTAAGGTGTTTTTTGTGTAGAACAAGACATTTGTAGCAAATAAAGTACTGCACATACATAGCCAAGCTTGCTCTTTGGATCTGACAAATTTGGAAACAAGGCAATGATTCCTTGGGCATATTCTTCTTTCACACGCCTTGAAGGTCTTGTTCTAAAAGAAAAAATACATTTTATAAAAATGCTAAGTTAGAATTACCTGACAAGGTATGACAATTAATTTATTACATCTGTTTACCCGTGTTCACTTGTCATGTGTGCAACAAGAATGTTGACCATATCACGTCTCCTGCCATCTGTGAGGCTCTTTGTTCGAGCATACTCGCTTAGGACTCGATCACCACCTGGTTTCTTTTTAGGATGCTCTCAATCATCTGCAGACACACAAAAATATCAAGTTAAATCAAAGTTGTGAAAATTATATGAATTGTTAAGTGAATGATCACTGAGCATACATGTGAAAGACTAGCATCCTGCATTCGTTTGACTGAAGCAGGGCTACGCTGTATTATAATGGTGTCGTCAGAGTCTCCCTCGTTGTCCCCACTGTAGCTTGCAAAGGAGCTGTTTGTTGGGGAGCTAAAACCATCTACAATGAAATTATTATAAAAAATTAGCATAATTCCTAAATCCACAATATAGTTATGTAGAATTCACATAAATAAAAAAATGTAATGAAAAGTTAAGCCACAAACCATCTTCATTTGGAGAACAAATGTCCAGGACACCCAAATCTTGTTTTTGAGGAGAAATTCAAACACATCCTCATCAACCTCGGTCTTGGATTCATCATACACTTCAAATCCAATGTTTGGAATATCAAATCTTTTAGCAACTGCACAAAACAAATACAAATATTGAATGAATCTACTCAAAAATGTTTTGAGTCTTAGGGGGTGGCACAATTTACTCTATATCAGTGTTCTTCAACTATAGTGGTGTAACTTGTCCTCAACAATTTGCTATATCAACATCTATATCAATGATGCAGTGTAAATGTAGTATTAGTTATCCGTAAATACTGTCTTTTAGTCCCAGCTGGTGCTTGAAAAGCCAAATGTTTTCTAAGGTGTGAAAAGTTTAAGAACTACTGCTCTACGATTGATACTCACTATTTTTTATGTGTATAAATATTAGTAAGACATCATTGCACCCAGTTTGCTTATCTTTATTCACTATATTCCTTATAGCTGTATAAACTGCACCCATCTCTAAGTACAACAAACATAAATACAAACATATCTTAATTTATCCACAAAATTCAACTTACCACATTCTAAAAATGAAGAAAAGCTTAACTGTCCTTCATAGCAAATGTACTTCTGCCGATCTTTGTATTTCACCCTTACAGCTTGCATCCTGAGGGGACAAAAAATAAAATATAAATGTTAAAGTAAACCAGAAAGATGTGTTTGGTCTTCTTCGATTCAAGATACTTTGATTTTCTCCATCTCCCCAATGTTTGTTGTCACTCTGTTTGACTGAGAAAAAAAGAAACATCTAGAATTCTTAAAGTAGCACAAACAAGCTAATATCCAGAGCAATCTGTTTTCTATAGTATAGTTCATGTAGCAACATAAGCTATACAGGCTCAAAATGCCAGTACAGCTCTACAAGACTCTTAAACACATGTGAAGCCGAGCCAAAAAAGAAATCTGTTCTTCCAAGGGACAAAGCATAAGCCAATAGAGTAACATACATGTGCTGTCTTTACTGAAGCTAAAAGCTAAAAACTCAGAGTAACATACATGTGCTTAGCCTTACTGAAGCTAAAAGCGCTAAAACCACTCCGATCAGAGTAACATACATGTGCTTTATCTTTACTGAAGCTAAAAGCGCTAAAACACTCCCGATCAGAGTAACATACATGTGCTGTATCTTTACTGAAGCTAAAAGCGCTAAAAACACTCCTAATCAGAGTAACATACATGTGCTGTATCTTTACTGAAGCTAAAAGCGCTAAAAACACTCCTAATCAGAGTAACATACATGTGCTGTATCTTTACTGAAGCTAAAACCGCTAAAAACACTCCCAATCAGAGTCTACATTCAGTTAAACATGTGCTAATGTGCTAATAGAAGCTAAAACGAACGTGCTTTGCCTTTACAAACACTCACATACAGAGTGACTTACATGTGCTCCACGCAGCTACCATTACAAATATACCCTTATGTTGTCTTTTTTTAATCCAACCACTATAGTTACTTATCTGGTCAAATGCATAACGTTAACGTAGCTCAGCTAACGTTAGCACCAACAATTCAGACAACCTTGACATTAGCCGGATTATTAACTCGTTAAGAGCTGCTGACATATCAACGTTAACTTCACAAGCTAAACTGAGCAATATAAAAATTGGTACCTTAACAAATTGCCTAAACACTTGAATTCGCGGAGCACATTAGCCTCTAGTAGCAATTATTGGTCTCCTCACATTACACCACACTGTATGAAAAAACGTTTCTGATTGAAAGTATTAACAATAAAATCACGGGCATAATTTATAAAACACATTTGACTCACCTTGCCTGCGAACAAAGTAGAAATAAAATCCAGTTTAAGCTCCGTGGGTCTTGATAGGAGTTTCAGCGAGAGACTGTCATGGCTGCTGAATCGAAACTCAAACGCAGTTTTTGGTGGCGGAGCTGGGGCGGAGCCTCAGATACTCTGAGTGAGGAGATTCAGAGCTATTCCAGTAATATAAAGCTGGAGACTGGGAGACACCTGCAGATCTGAGCTGTTAATCTGAACTGCAGATATACACCTTTCTTCTTCTCTGCGGTTTATTTTTGCCGAGATAACGCCACAGCCGTTGAAGACGCCACCTGCTGTTGAAATGTATTAACTGGGGGTGAGTGCTTAGTGCATTAACTTGTTAAAAATAAATACATTTTGGTACATTTTAACTAAATAATTTTAATAATTTTCCCCACAATGTGACTGGATGGTTCTCTGGCCAGCTAATGCTAGCTGATAGGACTTCCAGAGTGGATCATAGGTCTGGACTGTCCACCGGCCAGAGGCTCACAATAATGCGATGCTACCAGCCTGGATGTCCCCGGCCCTTCCAGCACACTCTTACAAACTCTACCCAGTTAAGGGAGCATTGAGTCGGGTGCCCTTCCACGTGGGACATCCTGCTGCATCTCCGCTTGTAAACTTGAGATCGGTCTCCCACAACACGGGCGCGCCCCGCAGCAGCCTTTGTGCCTCTGGTTCTGTCCGAGGCTGAGACCCGCGGCAGTCCCGGTGCCTGGCCTCTGAGCCACGGCAATACGCCGCCGGATCATTGTGCTTGAGCTCGGGCATAATGTTGAATTAAAGCAAGAGTGGGTTCAGATGATGATTAGGTAGAGTGAGGAAAAGGGTTTAGGTAAAAGTTAAAATAAAAAAAAAAAAAAAAAAATGTTTGTTTGTTATTTTAATAAAAAAAGAAGATTTAATAGCTTTATTTAAATTTGTTAATTAAGACAAAAACATAATAAACTTCGTTAAAAGCACACTGAGACTTCCGCATTCCGTTTTGCTTCATGGTGTGGATCTGCGGTTCAGACCTGCAGTCAGATCTGCAGGTTCTCGTGGTTCTCCGGTCTGCAGCTATACCTTCTCAGCTATTCTGTGCAAATACTCTCACTCTATGGTCCGAGAAGTAATTGCACTCCTAAATGTTTAAATGTTACTCACTTAGAAGAAATCCTGATAATCTGGGAAATTTACTCTACCAGTTTTACTGTGCAGGAACAAGGTTTGCTATGACTAAAACAGTGGGTTAAAATAGAGTCTTTTTTTATTTTAACCAATCACTGCTTTTTGTCGCTAAGCCGTTTCTATGAGATAAACTCTATGAGAGACTGTAACTGAGACTTTGAATCAGTTGAACAGAAATACAGACGAGAAGAAGAGCTTTGTGCTTTTGTGAATGATAGGATGTTTGTGCTTTTCTTCCAACTGGGTTAATTCATGATTCTGTTCTGATGATTGGCTAGAAAGACTCTAAAGCTGGCCACACACTACACACTTTCCAGTTGTGACTAATTAGAATGCAAGTTTTGCCCACACCTACAAGACTGGACTGAGAGTGATTCTAGAACGTTTGAGACCACACAACTACATGACTGAGCCCACAACTACACAACTGAGCCCAAACAACTAACAAACTGAGACCAACACACTACACAACTGAGCCCACTACCTACACAACTGAGCCACACACTACACAACTGAGCCCACAACACTACAACACTGAGCAACACACCCACAACTGAGACCACACACATACACAATGAGACTGGTGGCAACTGAAAAACAGGATTACTGCCATCAGCAGAAACAGTATGCAGGCGAAACAATCAATGCACACAAGTTTATGAAGAGTTGAGTTTAGGTGCTTCACTTTATTTTTTATTAGATTTGTTGATTATTTTTTTTTATTCTTTGATTATATTTTTCTTGGTCTTTTGATTAATAAATTTTCTACAACGAAGTCGAAAAAAGTTTTGTTTTTATGCGGTAATTATTCATTTAGTCTTATTTTTTGGCATAGATCAAACACCTTCATTGGTTAACAGGTCCAGTGTGCCCCTGCGACAGTCTGATGGGATGCTGAAATAAGCCATATCACCGGTACATAACACGTCTAGTTAGACTACTCTCTTAAAATGACAACTAGACATGGCGAAGGAGGTGACGAAGTTGGACAATTTGTTCCCCTTTGATTTACGTGAGATGCGTACTTTTATGAGATTATTATCAAGAGAAAACTTGTGTTGTTTTGGAGTGAGAGGACGTCAGCAGCAGCTCGTGGAGAAGAGGAGGAGAGAGGAGGAGAAGGGGTGAAGTGCGCTGAACACATGTTCTAAATGGGCGCTGATATGTTTTGGTTCATCGAGTGTAAAGCGTGTGTACATTTTGAACAGGGTCAGTTGAACTCCGTCAGGAGAGACTTTCACTTTGTGCCTCGTGTTACCAGCTGTTTTTTGAGCTTGTTCGTCAGAAAGACGTAAACAGAAAGTTATAAAAAACCTCACACGTTGTTTCCAGCGCCTCCTCGGACTGATTTTCATTAGCGCTGGGCTCCGTGTTTTGTCCAGAGAGGCGCTCAGAAACGGCAACAGCAAACCGGAGCGAGCGAAAAATACACGGGCTTAATAATTCCAAATGTTTAAAAAAATGCGAACTGCAGTCTGAGTTCTAGGTCTATCCATTCCACACATCCCACACACCTACAGACGAGTGACACAACTGCGAGCTGGAACTTCCAACTAGCTTCGACTAAACTCGACCTAGACGTGACTAAGTGAGACTGGTAAATTAAATGAAAAATGAGCAAACAGGTCGTGTAGTTGTGTGAGCAGCTTTAGGTGGTGACGCGCTTTCGTCCAATCAGATCCAAGTATTCTGCACAGATCTGGACTGAGCTGCAGTGGTTGAAGTGTTGTTTCCTGTAAATGAGTTTTAATAGATTTGACGGTAAATACACGGATTAAATGGCCCCCACGGGCAGCGCCTATGACGTCATCACAGTCTTAAACTATTGTCCTGCTTTACTTCATTGTTTGAGTGAGATATTTGAGACGGATTTAAGTCTGACAGAACGATTCAGAGTGAAAGAGACTGAAGCTTATATGTTTAAATGAAATAAATAATAAATGTGTTCTTTATTATTAAGTTTGATACAGCTTATGAGAATTATAGGAAAAGATTTAATATGGTGGAAGTTTCCTCATTCTACATCGTCGCCCGGTTTTCCCCCTTACTCTCATTTACGACCTTTCTCATCCCACCTTTTTCACTTCGTATTCTCTCGTCTTCCTTTAGTGTGCTTTCGTCTTTTTCTGACACCAACCTCGTCCATTACTCTTTCGTCCCATGGTCTCTTTTTCACTTTCTGCTCCTCACACACTCTCCGGCACTTCTCTTCTCTTCTTTTCCCCTTTTTTTCTCTCTCTGACCTCTCCTCCCCCCTCTTCCTCTTTCCATCTTTCTCTCGCTCCAATGTTATTTCTCACCCCCTCCCTTCCTCTCACTCTTCTCCTCAACTCTCTCTCTCTCATCTCTCTCCTCAACTCTCTCCTCTTTTCTCTCTCTCTCCTTCTTTACCCTTCTCCTCCTCCATCTCTGTTCTCTCCCATCTCTCCTCCTCTCATCTCAATATACCCCCTCTCTCTTCCTCTCATCTCTCTCTCTCTCTCTTCCGTTTTCTCGTTCGTCGTCGTCTCTCCTTCTCAATATCTCCAGCCGCTCGCGTCTCCCTCCCCTCTTTTTCTCTCCTTCCCACTCTATCCTCTCTCTCCGTCACTCCTCTCCCGCCTCCGGTCTCTTCATACTTTCTCTCAGGCGCTCTCTCTTCTCTCTTCTACTCCTCACCCTCGACCACTACCTTCACCTTTCTCTCTCCTCCTCCTGCATCTCTTACTCCCTCCTCTCTCGCTCTCTCCCTCTCATTCCCGTCGCCTCCTCTGCGTCGTCTTTCTCCTCCCTCTCCATTGGTCACGGTCTGTCTCCTCCCTCCTCATCTCTCTCTCTACGCTCTCTATCCACTCATCATCTCTCTATCATCTCTCTTCGCTGCGCCTCACTCTCTCTCTCTTCGTCTCCCCTCCTCTCTCCCTCCCCCCCGTCCCTCTCTTCTCGCCAGTCTCTCATCTCTCGCTCTCGGTCTCATCACTGCTCTCTCCCTCCATCCTCTCCCTCTCTCTCCATCCCTCCTCTCTCTGTGCTCTCGCCTCATGCAACCTGGACGGTGCCTCCTATCGTGAGGTCTCCCCTCTGCGTCGTCTCTCCCTACTCTCTACTCTCTCTCCTTCTCCTACTACCTCCTCTCTGTCATCACGTGCCCTCCTCTCTCTCTCTCTCCCTGCCCTCCTCTCCTCTCCTCTCGTGTCTCCCTGCTCTCTCCTTCTTCGTCTCATCCCTCTCTTCCCTCCGTCTCTCTCATCCATCTCTCTCTCTCTACTCCTCATCTGCTCTCTCTCTATCTCCCCCTTCCTCTCTCTGCGTCTCTCTCGCCTGCTCTCTCTCGATCGACCTCCTCTCATCCATCTCTCTTCCCTCCCTCCTTCTCTTCTCTCTCCCTCCCTCGCTCTCTCATCTCTCTACCTCCCCTAATCCTCTCTCTCATCTCTTCCCTCCTGCTCTCATCTCACTTCCTCTCTCTCTCTCTCTCCCCTCCTCCTCTCTTCTCTCTTCCCCCTCCTTCTCTCTCTCCGTCTCCCTCTCCCTCCTCTCTCTTCCCATATCCTCTCTCTCTCTCCCTCCCTCACTCTCTCTCGTCCTCTCTATCTCGTCGTCACTCTCCCTCCTCTCCTCTCTCTCTCTCCCCTCACCTCCCCTCTCTCTCTCCCTCCTAGATGCGCCCTTCTCTCTCTATCCCGCCTACGGGGCTTCCTCTCCTCGCTCTCCTAAATAACTGTGAACCTGAGCTTGTTTGTTTGCTCGGTCATTTCAATTTTCGTTTCGTTGCGTTGACTCAACTGCTCTATATAGGCTCGACGTGTCTCCTCTCATTCTCTCCTCTTCTCCTAGCTCTTCCTCTTCCTAGCTCTCTACGTCCTGCTCCATCTCCTCCCTCCTGACTCCCCTCTCCTCTTTCAACCCTCGTCGTCGGTTACCCTCACTTCTCATTTGAAGCCGGCTTTCTGTCGCTTTGTTCGTGCTTCTGGAGATTGTCACACTTTTCTCAGACAAGGAAACGAGACGGGCAGGGAATGGATTTAAGGAGCTACGGAGGCACGCGAGGACATCTGTTTGGAATGGAAAAGGAAGAAGACACTAAGGACAACAAGGTAAGACACTTTAATTAATGTAAAGCTGCCTCAGCCGACCGTGAACGAGGGCTAAGGAAAGGTTCCGCATCAAGCAAAACTATAGAAACTTTGTTCTGAAGATTTTATTGAATTATTTAAATAAAACATTTTAGGCCAGAAGAGAGAGAGGAGACAGAAGAAAGAGGGAGAGAGAGAGGAGAAAGAGTTAATCAGAT
>JBBPFD010000307.1:0-37147 GCA_038363315.1 Mugilogobius chulae
TTAATAAAGTTAATCAATTTGGGGCACCAGAGTTAACATTTAAAGTCTAACTCAAAATTTTTAATAAAACCTACACTCCTCGTTGTCTGTCTGAAGGCGCGCTCTCTCATTACAGTGACAAAGTCCTAATTATAAAATCATAACCAGTAACATTTTGTGTGGTTTAATAAACAAAAACAAACATAAACATTCATCACTCATTTCCAAACAGTTACAGTAAACACTAGTTTCAATGGTAAGATCTGATTTGGTTTAAATTAGGAGTAACAAGACTTTCCTAACTACCCTTGAGCCACTCTGTTCAGCCACCATTTTTGGTCTTACGCGTCCCATTTGAGGCTGAGATGTGGTGCTCCTTGGTGTTCTCGAAGTTGAGGCCTTTCCTTGTTTGGGCCATGATCGAAGGGGTGCAGTTGCTGTGTTCGATGGGTTTAGCAGCAGTTGAGTCCCATTCTGTAGCATGTTGATGCTGGTTGGAGAAGTCCAAAGGCCTGATCAGCTCCTGCAGCAGGGTGGCTGACCCCCGCAGGGGGCCACCAAGGGCCAGAGGCCCTCACGGCTTTTCCAACCCCCGTTCAGCACGTGAAGGAGGTAGATGTCAAGAAGCCAGGAAGTTCCAAGTAGAAGTGTGTCCCACCGTGTGTGTGACTGGGGTTTGTGGAGTCGAAGAGGCGGACTCTTATGACCTGGGAGTGGCTTATGGCTTACTATGTCCTTAATTAATTTAAATCAGTAAATAGTTAGCTATTATTCACTTATTCAATTAACAAGAACATACATGCAATTGGAATCATTTTGACATCTCAAACTGTTACATTTTCAATTGTGAAATTCAATTGGGATATTGAGCATAACTGCCGCAATCACAAATATATGAAGCAATGACAAAGAACAGAAAATTTCCAAATGCATATTTCAACAAGGATACAGACATGAGAACACATGAAAACACACATGAAAGTAGATGAGTTGTAAGAGTTTTGTCCTGCCAGTGTCTGTAAAGTCACAGCAGGGGCTTTGAGGTAGAATCAACAGGCCGTTGATAAGACACAGAGGGTCGTAAAACTTGATCAGTTTTGGGGGGGAAGGACTGCATTCCTTTTGTCCCTCTAAGATGATGGAAAAATACAGTTCAAAATGTCTCTTTGGTGGTTCATAAGGCTACATATCCCTCTCTCTTTGGAGACTGTTATTCCAAAAGAAAAAATAGTTTTCAAAGTCCAGAAGTCCTCAGGTTTGAAACCAAAGACAAAGACAGAGTTGCACTGATGAGTTTAACATCTGGAGATCTGTTTAGCCTATCTAGCACTTTTGGTAATAGGTAAACCACACAAGATATTCCAGGTTGCCTTAAAAGAAGAATAAAAACATAAACGTTTCTAACAACAAAACGACAAAACAGACGAGACAAAAAGCAGTCATTTAACAAACTACTCTAATAACACAAAACGAGGAAGTGACAACAATGTTCTTATTTGTTGTCTGGTCATGTCACAATAATCTGGGCGCAGATTGTTGTACATGAGTACGAGATGTTAGTTTGGAGATAGCGTTAATGACTTCTAACGCAACTACGCAGCAACTAGTTTTAAAAGCATTAGACACTGGTAAAACAGAAGCATTTTAAACTAGTTCGATTGTAGTAAGACGAGGCAATGTTTAACCTCAGCATCTAAAAGTAATGAAAACAGATATGAATCCGAACTCACAACCTTCAGATTAAGTCTAAGAGTTTAGTTGTTTAATCTTAGTGGCATAAGGCTTTGGTTAATGTGGTCATTAACGATAGCCAAGTTTAAACATTATGTTGTTGCTAAAATTGAAGTTCTTATTTCAAATTTAACAAAACATTATCAATCACTGATTCATTGGTACTTGAGGTCCAAATCAGCCTATGATAAAGAAAACTTTGAGAGGTTTGATGGTTTGCTCTCAAAACATCTGCATGTCTCTCGTGGAGCAGCGGGGGAGGGATTTGAGCATGTCACCTTTGAAGTGGGCACCCTCTCTCTTGGGGTCCACTCTCTGCTTCCAGTGGTGACAATGTGTCAAAACATGTTATTTTAACCTAAATCTCAATTTATGCCTTGGCAAAAATAAGATGAGAAGGGAAAAATTGAGTAAAAGCATGCAACTTTGCAGTAGCAAAATGATTTGATTGCTCAAATCTTTACCTATAAAAGGCTTTAAAAAAAAAAAATGTCACCGTCACCAACAGTGATTAATTTACATTACATAATCAACAGCTCAGGGCTATTCATCGTGCGCTGATGTAAACTATTTTGTTGATTCTTGCCTGAGGGATTAGAAAATACTTGTGCTGGGGCACTCAGTTTCCTAATTTTTAAATTCAGTTTGGTGCAAGATCAACTGGCTAAAGATTAGCTTGCCATGTGGAACAATAAACAAGCTGTAAAGTCAACTTTGTTCAATCCGAAGAGGTGAGCAGATTGACAAGTTAGAGAAAATTTAGTTCGTGAGAAGACACTGAGAAAACAAAGTTTACCTTTGTTTTCAAGGGAGCAAAAGTCAGCTCGGAGCTGAGATCTCTTCTCCTCCTGCTGTGAGCGGGGGAGAAGCAGCAGCGCCAGAGCTGCAGCTCAGCGTAATTGACTCTGTGAGGAGACGTTACTCTGAGAACAAAAGAGTCATAAAGTCAGCAGGTGGGCTGTGGTTTTGCAAGTCACAGCTGACTGAGAGGAGGAGAATTTTTGACCAACCCAAAGTTTGATTTTGGTCATTTGAGTATGTTGCAACAATTCTGTTGAGCTGGACTAAACGCAGAAAACAGTTTAAATATGTTGCAACTATCTGTCTAAGCTGGACTCAAACGCCAGCAAAGCAGTTTAAATATGATAATATGTTAAGACTGGACTATACGCAGTTTAACTATTTACCATAACACAGTGTATAAACAGGCATACACTGACTACACAATGTGACTCACCTGAGCGGTAGGTACACATGTGGGGATGTGGCTGTCACCTGAAAGCGGTAATCAACACACGAACGACCTTTTCTTAACCGGTTAAAGTGAATAAGGTCTAAAACTCAGGAAAGACTCAGTCGAATCCTTAGTTTACATGCTCTTCTGGTAAAAGAACATTAGTTGGACATGGTTAGTCCTTTTAAAACGGCCTGTACCTGGAGCGGTTTAAGGGTCACGTTTAAAGAAGTGATTTGGTTCACTTCAGTTCAAGCATTTGCATGTAGCATTAACGTACAGTGCAGCTCAAACAATAGACACGACGACGCCTGGGCGGCCTCGGTGCTCGGCCTGTGTTTCAGTTAGCTAGGCTGAAACAACAGACTTCAACAGACTAAACATTCTGGAATAACGCAGCAATGTTTTTACTGTTAATAATTATTTTGTACATATTTGCAATTTAAGAAAAGCGCAAATATTGGTAGATAAGTATTTACTCTGGAGTACCGCAGGCAGTAATACGTTTTATCTACCAAGGCTTATGAAAATAAGGTCAAAGCACATGGATACAAAGAGGAAAGAGGGCAACACAAATTAGCACGAACCACTAGAGCGAGTGTTACTGGCTAATTTTGGAGGGAATGACTAAATGCAGATTTTGCTTTAGTTTAGAGATTTTAGTAATTAAGAAATTGTTTGAATTGAGCCTCACACGGGGCACCAGATATGTAACAGATTTATTTATTACTACATTAGTGTGATACCAGCCTCACGCGGCACCAGATATGTAGTGGTTTGTTTTAATATAATAAGCTAAAAATCGGCTAATTGTGGCATGGCGCACTAATTGCTAATTATTAGTTATTATATTGTGTAGGCGATTAATAAAGTTAATCAATTTGGGGCACCAGAGTTAACATTTAAAGTCTAACTCAAAATTTTTAATAAAACCTACCTCCTCGTTGTCTGTCTGAAGGCGCGCTCTCTCATTACAGTGACAAAGTCCTAATTATAAAATCATAACCAGTAACATTTTGTGTGGTTTAATAAACAAAAACAAACATAAACATTCATCACTCATTTCCAAACAGTTACAGTAAACACTAGTTTCAATGGTAAGATCTGATTTGGTTTAAATTAGGAGTAACAAGACTTTCCTAACTACCCTTAGCCACTCTGTTCAGCCACCATTTTTGGTCTTACGCGTCCCATTGAGGTGAGATGTGGTGCTCCTTGGTGTCCACCGAGTTTGAGCCTTTCCTTGTTTGGGCCATGATCGAAGGGGTGCAGTTGCTGCTGTTCGATGGGTTTAGCAGCAGTTGAGTCCATTCTGTAGCATGTTGATGCTGGTTGGAGATTGTCCAAGGCCTGATCAGCTCTGCAGCAGGGTGGCTGACCCCCGCAGGGGCCACCAAGGGCCAGAGGCCCTCACGGCTTTTCAACCCCCGTTCAGCACGTGAAGGAGGTAGATGTCAAGAAGCCAGGAAGTTCCAAGTAGAAGTTGTCCCACCGTGTGTGTGAGAGATCAGTGGTTTGTGGAGTCTGGAAGGGCGGACTCTCATGGCTGGGAGTGGCTTATGGCTTACTATGTCCTTAATTGAATTTAAATCAGTAAATAGTTAGCTATTATTCACTTATTCAATTAACAAGAACATACATGCAATTGGAATCATTTTGACATCTCAAACTGTTACATTTTCAATTGTGAAATTCAATTGGGATATTGAGCATAACTGCCGCAATCACAAATATATGAAGCAATGACAAAGAACAGAAAATTTCCAAATGCATATTTCGACAAGGTATAGACATGAGAGCACACATGAAATACCCATGAAAGTAAATGAGTTATAATGAAAGTCCTTGTCCTGCAAGTCTTTGCAACAGGTCACAGCAGGGGCTTTGGGTGCTAGAGTCAATAGCCATTTGTTGATAAGACACAGAGGGTCGTAAAACTTGATCAGTTTTGGGGGGGAAGGACTGCATTCCTTTTGTCCCTCTAAGATGATGGAAAAATACAGTTCAAAATGTGTCTTTTGGTGGTTCATACCGGCTACAGTGCTCTGGCAACATGTCTGTCTGACTCTTTCACAATAACGTGCGTTCTGCAGTAGGAATACACAAGGCATTTAAGGAGCCATAGGAAGTGTTAGTTTTAACCTGTGAGGAAGCTGGCCAATGTGGTCAAAGTAGGAGGCAGACACAGAAAATTAACGACTTTTGTCCACTTTAATTAAAAATAGCCTCAGTAAACGTGTTTAAAATGATGACAAAATATACAAAAATAAATGTGCCTAAACAAACTCAAAACAACGAAACATAAGGCAACATAAAATGTACCTTGCTTCACTGAGGTCATCCTTGACTGATTGGGTTCAGCCTTTTTAGTTTAAATGACAGATTAGTACCTCCCTTTCCAGGAAAGGCCATCTTCTCAGGTAGGGCCTTTAACGTTAGCATCACAACACTCCCTGACCAAAGCAATGCCCCAAACACAAATATAATTAACACAAAGGATAATTTAAATACACATAAATAAAACTAGAAAGAAAATACTTGTACAAATAGGAAAGAAAACTAACTCCTAATAATGACCTCCCCTCACATGGTCTAGCCCCAAGCCTTTAAAGATGGCCGACTTGAGGCCCGCTTCCTCTTTGTTTAGACCATGTGAAAGCTACAGGTGAGTGAAAAATGGCTGAACAGAAATGACTTTAAATGAACTGTTTTACAAAAATAAACATATTTAAACAAACTAATCTGTATTGTGATAATTTACTTACGAATAAATAACAAAACAAATTAGACCAGGATAATTGTCTTTAGCAGAGGTATTTGATTATTGTAAAAAAATGAATGACTAAATTAAGAAAAAGTGAATAATGGGACAAAGCCCCTTTGTCACAGACCCTTGATGTTTTCCCTCAGTTTTGAAAGACTATTCTATTTTCTACAACACAAATGAGCATTTGTTATTGTGACTTTATCGAGGCATGGGGAGGTGAAGACAGTTGAGAGATCTAGTTTAGTAGAGCCTAGTCTAAGCATCTATGCTTACAGTGGTGAAAAATAACTGTGTAATTAACTTGCATCAAAAATACTATAACTGTGTTAAAAGGATTTTGCTTTAATGCGATAAATTGACAACCCAACACAATCACTGTTTAAGTATCAAGTCTTTCACTTCAAGTAAAAGTCAAGTCCAAAGTCCTCTGCTTTTAGTTTCAAGTCTTTTCAAGTCACACACGTTATATTTCTACAAACTCGTTGATTTTGATAAATTATAACATTTAAAACTAATTTGTGCTTACAAAAAGAAATGAGAAGGGACATGTTTCGGTTTGTAATGTAAAGTTACACCATTTATTTTTTGAGGAGGGGTAGTCATCTCAAGTCACTGACGTTCAAGTCCAAATCGAGTCCCGAGTCTTAAGTCCGTTTTATAAAGTCAAGTCTCATGTCATCAAAATAGTGACTTAAGTTTTAACTGACTCTGTAAGTTGGAACAGACACATTCTTACGATTAAATTTGTTCTTAAGGGCACCTTCTGAAGATTTTTGGCATTCACAAATTGTGTTCTTAAAGGAAAATGTTCATCTGTAAGAACTAATTCTAAGAACACTCAGGAGCACTCATAAGAACAAAAAAATCTGCAGTTTCAGAATTGTATTTCTTATCTAATTCAGTCAAAATTTTTAATTCCTACATGATTATGTATTTTTTAGAGCTGGGCAGCGATTAAAATTTTTAATCGCGATTATGGTTGAGCTGCGTTTAATCGTGATTAATTGCACTTTACACACGTTCAATAAATAGCTATTTAAACCAATTTTTTCCTCCAAAAGAAGATTTTTTTAAGTATATTTAAGGTTCTTTATTTTGTAGAGTGTACAAGTCTGCACATTTTGTGGTATTTTGGCTTAGAAGCATAATTTTAGCTTCAGAACTATAGTTACATTGGTAACTAACATTTTCAGTCCTTATGAAAACCTGGTCTAGTTCTGGATAGTCCTAGTTAAAACCAGCTCAGTGCTCACTAAATACACAATGGAAAGTGAAACAAGGCAGTCTTTAAAGTTTTTACAGTAAACATCACAAACACGTGTGTAAAACTTCGTGCATTGCCGCTGATCTAGCGCTGAATCTCCGTGCGCATATTTAATGAGGTGTTAACGGTTTAAAGTCTTTAACAAGCCATATCTCAGTGGTTCCTGTCTTTTTAGATGATTTAAACATTCATGCGGAGCTCAGACTCGTCTCTGCCCGCTGTCCGTACAGCAGAGCTCACTTCCTTGTATTAAAAGCGCTAACAGCAAAGGAGCAGATCCTCTGTGTGTGAATTGTTTATGAGAGCGAGGGGCAACAGTAGAAGTGCGGGCACTTTCATTCATGCTATTTGGCCGAATCACGTGACCCGCGTTAACGCCGACAAAATATTTAATTGCGATTAAGCATGTGCTGCGTTAATGCTGCGATAACGCGTTACCTTGCCCAGCTCTAGTATTTTTATATTTATGTATATCAAATAATTTTAGAAACAAAAAAATGTTCAGTTATGCAAAAAAAAAAAAAGACTCCTTTAACACTAGAACCGCCAGCAATGGTCAAAATGACCGTTTCGTATTTACATAATTGATTGCTATTAATTAAACACAATGTATCCCCCTAAGGCTTAGTGACTTTTAATTTCAAGTGTTTTTTATAATTTACGACATTTGTTTAGTTCAGTGCTTCTCAATTATTTTTTGCCGCGCCCCCCCTGGGAAAGAGAAAATGTTTCGCGCCCCCCCCTACTCACCGAGGTGACTAAAAATTTTATCTATTAAAAGTGTATAAGTATATCTAAAAGTGTATCCTTTTAAACATTAACAAAAGAAAAAAATCAATATCAACTTGAAACAAAGTTCAACAAATATTAACTTTATTTTGTACATTTACACTTTGCAATTTTATTGATATTTTTTTTAATTAATATTTTTTGCAGTGTTATTTTTACAGTGTAGTCAGCTTCACAGGCTGAATAGAAAAGGCTTTGAAAGCAGCGCTGTGTTTATTCCACAAATGATCAGAGCCGTACCGTTTGTGTGGAGTAAAGTTGGTGAAATGATGTGGCAGATTAGACGTTATAACCGCGGACACGCGACCTCGGGCTTGTTGACGCTGCTCTGTCCCGGTTGAGCGAGCGCGCGGTGCCGGGGCCGTTCTTTCCACCTGCCGTGTGTCTGCGCGGTGCACGAGAAGCCCGGACCGCTGCACACAAACACAAGCGGAGACGCAAACGCGGAAATGTACCGACACGGCACCACGACCAAAGCAGGGCAGACAAGGCGCGTGAGAAAGAGAGAGATTTTATGAAACGCGCTGATTCAGGACCGATAGGGCTGGAGCTTATTGATCTAGTGGACTGTTACGCGCCCCCCCCTGGCATCGCAGGGGGGCGCGCCCCACTATTTGAGAAGTACTGGTTTAGTTCAATAAAGTCATACACACTGTTTTATGACGTTTTTTACACCTGTGCCTATGTGCTGCCTCTGCCATAAGGCGGGGTTCCCTCCCGCCACTAAATGTATCTTTTTGGTTGCTATTGGACACATAAAACTATTTAGGTAAGTGTGTGTTTATTTGTCAGTGTGAGGAGACAAAGGAGAGAGAGAATCGTCATTACCAGCCATTCAAACAAGCGTGATTCAGAATGAAACAGACCAGGGAAACATAAACCTTACCGCAGGCATTTGGCTTTATTTTACGGAATGACTGAGGCAGAGTCCGATGGAGGTGAGTTGTCTGATTTTAATGTGGACTCAAGCGATGAAAATAACCCATTGGATAAAGAGCCGGGGAGACGGCAGGGCGCGGAGCTCCCGAGATGCACGGAACTATAACTTTAGCTGAAATAAGAAGGGTTCCTGGAAAACTACGTTTTCTATTGGCCTAAATGTGTTGCACAAATAACTATAGCCTGATTTGTGAATAGTTTGAATGGAAAAAGCAGACAACGAATGTTTTTGAGTGGAGACAGTGCGTACTCTTTTGCTCAATTATTTCTCATTGATTGAACTCATTTCGTACTACAGCCTACAAACACTTACTTTCCTGGATAAAATAAGGTGTATTAATTTAAACCTACGAAATATGAGCTCTAGATTCCTAAGAAGCCCAGACGTGCGTCTGGTAAAACCTGCGTTTCAAAAAGAGCGCTCTACAGCAGCCGCTCCATGGACGTCCCTCTCCCAGTGTCAAAGCAAGACGATAGTGGCCTGTGCCAACGACAGGGCTGTGCAGAGCGAGAAAACAGTGGACTGGTGTGCACGGAATGTATAGAGCGCGTGTCTTCTAAACGCCTGGGCTATGCGTAAATGTAATCCCAGGCCTGACATAACGAATTCTAAGGCCCCAATTGAAATAAGTCATTGACAATGTTTGTAGTCTTTCTAAGGTTTATGAAGCATGTGTATAATGAATTACAAATCTGCAATAATCTAATCAAGATGAAAAGGCCTATAATTTCAGGATCTAACAAACTATAACGAGTCCAGATGTTGACACGCGTCATTCATAAAAATGACCGATAACCTCTCGTTTGCATCACTTCAAGATATTTTGTAGTAATAGATTATAGCCTACCGTCTAAGTAATTTACTAATAATAATTGATTTAGCCTGAAGATTTGTTAAGGTTTCAAAAGGCTTAACTTCTTTCTGTGAAGTTGAGGACGAGTTCGGAGTCTTCAGCCACCAACGCCAGCGCTGCAAGTTATGGTCTAATGGTCTAAATGAATAAACAGGCCTGCTTTTTTACAAAGTTTCAAATAAAATGTGTAAAGACGTTTATCACAAATATAGCCAGAATAGCTGAAGGATTTTATTTATCAGCGGCAATGCAATAATGCGACGTGACATTTTGAAACTGCAGCGCGTTTGAGTTTATAAATGATTTGTGGGCAATAACTGCATTTTGTTAGCATTTATAATGAGTATTAACGTTAATTATAGAATGTTTGTTGATTTCAGAACAGTTAATGAATAAAATATATACACAATAATTCATAAATGTGCGCAATATTGAAATTAGCATATGACGGTCATAATGACCGCTGCCTGGCGGTTGCAGAGAAATTTAGAACGCGGCGGTCCTAGTGTTAATAGACCTGCAGCAGTCTGTTCCAACCTCAGAGCCTCTGTGTTTAACCTCACAGGACTCAGGACCCTCTGTGTCTCTCCCCAGTACCAGAGCCTCTGTGCACCCCCGCTACAACTGCCCCCCCTGAGTGTGTTCATGTGTGTTTGAAAATTTTTAAAAGACGCTGAAGTTTTTAGTCAGCCAAAGTCGGGAGACGCGATGCTGCGCTTTTTCCTTATTTCCCCTGCTCCAGGAGAAATCCTGTGAGTGAAGCGCTGCGGCCGGCCCATTTTTGCCATATATGGAAGTATGCATTATTCATTTTTTTGCAAATAACCGTTCGTAGCTGGAGTTTGGTGAATTTAGCTTCTTAAAGTGGAAGTTACGCACAGATTTTAAGAACACTTTCATGAATGAGGTCACAAATTTTCTACTGTTACAAATTTGGCTTGGCTTTGTGACGGTTGCACGAATATTAGACACCACCTTTTAGCACTTAACACCACCAAATCTGCGCCATTGTTTCATGTGCGTCATGCGAATAAACTTATCGGATTGCCCAGTAAGTTGTGGAGTTGACCTGAAAAACTGACGGTAGGAAGTGGTGACCAGACCCAGTCTATTTGCTGAAGCGTCTGGATGCCATGTAACAAATGCAAGTATTTGTTTTTCCCTTCTGCTTGCCTTTTTCAACTGCACTACACTTCTCTACTTCCCTTGCATCTTTCATTTATTCTTTCTTTTTTCGGATATTTGCATTTATCCTATTTTTTATATTTTTAAACTGCCTTAAAGCTAGAAAAAACTAAGGCAAGCTGTAAAGTACCTTGTTGGAATTAATTCTGATATCTTGTCTTCACATCGCCTGATTTCCCTTTGGAGTTTGGGTGTGTGATGTGTTTACATTTTGTTTCCATTTTGGTGTCACATCAAAACCCTCCTCTTTTCCCATCCCTTTTACAACTGCAAACAAGATGTTGGTTGAGGGAACAGATGTTGACCCATCTCTTATGCCTAAAGGGGAAGGAGAAACACACAAACAACTAATACCTCGGGAGAGCATTGCAAATACACAGCCATTCACTGGGGTGTACAATGCCACATGTGTTTAGTGATCCTATTTATAGCTGCTATTCTCATGACACCATAGTATTTCCTTTGGTGTAACTTCCTCTCGAGTTATAGAGAAAAAAACAACACAGGGAAGGATCACCATCCCAGACAATAGCTCTTCCAAGGGATATCTTCCAAGGGACCATTTTGAAAAAGTATGTGACCTAGGGATTAAATATAGTCTCGGAATGTTTTATATTTATTAGTCAGTTTCTACCCTTGTTATATCAGTTTACCACGATGTTTGATATTTTTAAAGAATATAACTTAAGTGTTAAAGTGTTAACCAAAAAACAGTTCTGGACACTAGCTGGCCCCAGCTCATTCGATGATATGCCAGCACTAAATCATAAACTATGTTGTATTTTTATTATGCTTAGTAGAAAGGCTTCAAAGAATTGGACAGCATTTCCGAAAATCAAGACGTTTCGACTCTCATCAGAAAGTAATTTTCAATCTGAATTTGAAATTCAGTCTTTTATTTTATTATATACAGTGATAGAGGACATTCTGATGCACGTGTCGACTTCACCAGCAGTCAAAAACATGATGTAGTTTCAGAGATTCACCAGCAGAGGGGTGCATTGCATGAGCACAAGGGCGCAGAGGAGCCTACACGTGTTCTTTTGTTTACATGATCATCTCTTTCTAATAATCGCCTTTCGTTTTCAAACGGATTACAGGCAAAACATCTTGGACTGTCGGGTTTGAGCACTTTTTTCCCTTAGTTATTTTTTTGTATTATTTTTAATAGATATTTTTGTAGATTAGTTCTTGTCTTTTTCTATTTTTGATAGTTATCATTTTGTAGTTATAGTTTTTTGTAATAAGTTTTTATAGTTTAGTTTAATGTAGTGTGGCTCCGGGCGCTCCTTGTGTCTTCCGCGCCCGTACGCCTTTAAAAGGACGTGCAGTGGGGTCCTCGCTCTCTCTCCGCCCTGCTCGTCCGCACCACCTGTGCGCTCGCGCCCGATGCGCGGTCTGGCGAGGCTGCTGCACCACAGGCTCATGGCCTGTGTGGTTTGTTTTTCTCTTTTTTAAGTTAAGCTTATTTTTGTTTGGCCTGGTGGGCCGTTTTCGTTTTTCTTTCATGATAGGTTTTAGTTGGGGTTTTGTTTTATAGTTTAGGGGCGCTGGCACCGGCTTCTACAGCTCTGTATAGAGTTGGCTCGGTGTCGCGCCCTTTTGTTCTTTTTTGCCGGCCCACCAGTCCGGTTTATTTTGTTACTTTTTAGTACTTTTTTTGGGCACGGCCGGTTTTTAGGAGTTTTCTTTTCTTTTTCTGAAATAATTAAAAACATTGAAATAAATACAAAAGAAGAAGAAATTAAAGAAAAAAGGAATTCTAAATAAAAACATTTCTTGAACTCCTAATTTTGTCTCTTCGTGTCCTTTTAAAAATATGTCTCTTAATTGGGTCATAATGGACTAAAAACATTACTGAGTAGATTTAGCGCAGATATTTGATCTTTAAAATGAAGAAAAGATGATCCTACTGGACTACAACTCTGAGCATGCAGCTAGAGGAGAAAAAACATTCTCTTCCGCGAGTGATCCAAAAGTGGTCAGCGTAAGTAAAACTATTGTAGACACTCGTAGTTCTCATTTGATGTACAATATGTCATGATTCCAGTTGCACAACATTTTTTGTGGAGCTGTGAATATTGCTTAAAACTATCAAAAAGGCCTGGCAGGGGAGGGTCAAAGCCAGAATAGGGCTGGTGCCGCCAGCCCTATTCTGGTGAAAGAGTTAACAGCAAGGTCAAGTTAAGACAAGGAAAATTTAAGGCAATAAATATTACCCTTAAATTAACTGCTACACATTAGTTTAAGCAGCTACAGTAGGTTGAGCTAAACACCTGACATTAGTAGCTGGACATGCTCAGCAGAGGCTTTGGTAGAGACACTAGGCAGGACACATACCCGACCACTGGTATGGCGGGTGGCACACATCAGGGTCGCACCTTACACAGGCACATGGCAGCAAGTACTACATTTAATCAGCACTACTACATTTTGCACATAAAGCCAACTTTTGGGTACTACCTGAGAGTGGTGACTGAGCGATGTCAACATAAACGGAGAAGGAAGTGAAGTCAGAGGTCAAAAGGTGGGGAAACACTTTTATAGGTGAATGATGTCACTACTAACCAATCAGAAAACTCTTTCTAAGAGGCATATAGGCTGCCTGCAGTCTATCCTGCCACATTCCATTCCCCAAAATGCATTGTCGCCCCGACAATGTAACTCATTCATACTAGGCCTATACATTCATACAACTGTGATAACCAACTACTGCCATCTCCACATCGTACTACCTCACTGGGCTGGAAGAGAGGCCTTTACGGCTACCAGATGAAACACAGCACAGTTTACAGAATACATAACTTGGCCCTAACAGCACTGTAACCAGTCTATCCCATCTAAAGCAATAGCAGAATTCACAAGCTATGGTAATTGAGGTCACCTCGGATACTGCTTTTGACTGCTGCAGCTCCTACTCCTCAGCTTACCCACTGTTGCCTGGGTGGGTTTCAGCCACCCCAAGAGACCACGAGGTACAGCACCCACCAAGATGCTGTGACCTCACAAAGATGCGAAAAAAAAAACAAAAAAAAAAACAAACATGCAAATTAAAAACCAAACAAAACTCAGTAGGTCAGCCCCTTTAAGTTTCACACCAAGGATTACATCATTTAAGCACTGTTATTGTGATAGCAGGGTGCACGATAGCACAGTGGTTAGAGCTCTGGCTTCCCAATAAGTAGGTCGTGGGTTCGACTCCCGGGTCAGACCATAGCAACAATCTCTCTGGGTGGAGTTTGCATGTGTCACCAATGTAGGGTTACAACCAGCTTAGAAAAGACCACTGTTGAGTAATCAAGGTACGCTCAGGCAAGGAATAACAAGAATTTATTTACAATGGCTTAAAACAAGGGACAGCTTAAACAGAATCGGCAACTTCTATTGAAAATCCTATTAGCAACTTTGAATATTGTTCTCTGGTTTAGCAGCTTTAAAATATTCTCTGGTTTGGCAGCTTTAAACATTCTCTGGTTTAACAGCTTTAAAATATTATCTGGTCTAGCAGTTTTAAAATATCCTCTGGTTTAGCAGCTTTAAAACATTCTCTGGTTTAGCAGCTTTAAAATGTTCACTGGTTTAGCAGCTTTAGGAAATGTTCTCTGGTTTAGCAGCTTTAGGAAATGTTCTCTGGTTTAGCAGCTTTAGAAAATGTTCTCTGGTTTAGCAGCTTTAAAACGGTCTCACTCAGTTGTGGCAGTTACGCGCTTAGGTGGGATCAGCCCTGGCAGGGCCTGACCGGCGTGCGTCCTCTCTCCCGTCACCCCAGACCACGTCCTCCGCGCTGCTGGCCTCCGCGATCTGCTACAGATGAGCGGCTGCAGAAAAAAAAGTGTCTCTCAGCAAAATGGCATAGCGGAAAGGCCAACCAATCAGAGTTTGAGACAAAATTCAGACTTGGCTCCTCGGCCCTTCCTCCACTGCACGACCTCCACTGTACAACCTCGCCCCAAAGGAGGCCGTCAGCTCACAATCACACACTCAGGCCAATCTGCGACTCTGGGTAGTAAGAGGCACGTTCCTTTACTTATCTTGTTGCAGACGTTGAGTGCCGCCCTGGCCAAGTCTCGCGTTGCTCGATGCCTTCTCTGCGCGTTGACTTCTGGTCTGCGTCCTCCCCGTCCGTGCCGCCGCTGCTCGGATCCTGGATCACTGCTCCTGGCCACGCCGCTTTCCCCACGCTCTCCCTTCTCAGTTCCACCGCCTCCCTGTTTCCTGTTCAGCTTCCTTCTCCCCTTGCCTGCCACCTGCTGTCATTTTTATGCCAGTCTCCTATTAGAGGTCGCCAATAGAGTATCGGAGGTGTGTCCTTAGTCCTTGATTGCCCACCACAAATTAACAACACTCGAATAGAAAAAAAAACACATCACAAAGCTAAAAAAACAGAACTATATAGCGACAAGCATGCACGTTACAGGACTATGGATAGCAGACACCATTTCTGACACAATGTTCTCCCCGTGTCACCGTAGGTTTTCTCTGGGTACTCCGGTTTCCTCCCACCTCCAAAAACATGTATGTTTAGGTAAGTTGTAACATGGCTCTCGCCAGATGGATCTGTGTTGAACTCCTATCTGAGTTCTCAATTTATCCATCTGGGACTTTACAGGCTGAGATAGAACAAGCATGTGTCACACATACTGCTCTTCTTTCAAAAAGAAATGACTCCATATTTCTGCTAAAGTTACATCAAAAGCAGCAGACAACAGGAACATCCACGGAAGCAGCCATCTTTTTAGCTTGAATTAGACTTGGCGGCGGCGCCATTAACAGCTCGTGTTAGCCCGCCCTGCTACAATGTGATTGGGCCTTAAAACCACGCTGCTGTTATGTGAGTGGGCCGAACACCGCCGTGGGGCCCACTCACCAACCAATCGGGCGGAAGGAAGGTCAGATGGTTTATCTCATGTTTGTGAATTCACAAATACCGCGAGATAAACCATCTGGCTGGCCAGGTTAGGTAAATTGGGCATCACTGTTGTGGCCAACTCCTCTGCGACAAGTTGGCCACTGTCCAGGGTGTTCCCCGCCTAAGGCCCAAAGTCACTGGGATGGGCTCCACATGATTGTTGATTTAGCAACAAAATTGTTAGAAAATCAAACAATGAAAAATGTGTCAATACCAACATGAGCAACAGGCATTATTCAAAAAATGCATAGGCATATTGTCCAACAAACAAGCAGATGGATAATAGGTGGGTTTCACATTCTAGAATTCTTGGCAGTTATAAGCCAGGTGGAGGCAAGAGGCAGATTTTCCTATTAATAACATTGGACTTTGTTGTGAAATAATTCAAAAAATATTTTTTGCTAATTTAAAAAGCGATTATTTATATAATAACTAGAACCAATACTCATTTGTATTACAAAAATAAATTGCATTTAAACAACATTTATTTTATCTGCCCTCCACCTCATTGAAATTGCATTGGCCTGTAGAATGTTGTGATGTCATCTGAAACACACCTATTGTTCCATAGCATCCTCCGTTCTTAGATCCTCCTTCTGGGGAAAGAAAAAACTCATGGGGGAAAAAAAGAAATCCCGAGGAAATCAGAGTGAAGGAGAACTCTCTCCCATGAATGGAGAGGCTGTTAATGTGACCAGGACACATGCATATCCAATGCAATTAGAACTTTAAGTCATTGGAGCCAGAGACCAATGAGCAGTCCAGCAGTATGAGGATAGCCAATCAAAGAAAAGGAAGATGGGGAGGAATCCCATGAGAAAGGAGTCCAGGTCCTCAATAGAGGCATTCAAGGTCCAGACATAGACACTGGAGCAGCAGCATCTGAAACAAATACACTCCCCAAAGGAGAGTGGGACAAGGGACAACATGTGAATAACAAAGAACAGATTATGGATTAACTAATGAAAGTAGGCTCATCATTAAAATGTTTGATAATCATAAGCAACAAATTAACTGATTAATACTTTGTCAGATCAAATGTAAATTTATTTTATTTTATTTCTAATGAAGAAAGGTACTAAAATATGTGTGCTGTGTTGGCTTGTTATTTGTTGAGGAGAATATTAGCCATTCAGAAGTCTGGTTGAAAGATTTCCATGACAGTCAGCATATCAATAAAATTACACATTCAGGGACCACAATGACAAATGGCTTCTGACCTGCATTGTTTAATATGAGTCTCTTGTCCCACCATTCCCAACCACTCACCCCTCTCATTAGCTTTTTATTCTTGTAGATTTATTTCCTTTCTATGGTGTCTCCTTCCCTCTCTCTGTCACCCCTCTAATTTGAAGTGCAATAGTTTCCCTCTGGCATGAAAATATTGCGTCATTCATCATGTCTCTCTAATTCGTCTTAGATATCATGCATTCCTTCACCACTACATTGGCTCTCTCCAATCACCCACCACTTCCTCTGGTGCTCCACTTTGCTGTGATATCGGCCAGAATCAGCACGACAAGACAAGTCATTTGTATGTGGATAGTGATTTGAAAAGTACAGTTTAGGAATGCTATCTCACTCTCCCGTCTGTCTGGCCACTCTCATAGCGGGGCGGTAGGAGTGGGCCATTTTGCAGCTCGGTGCACAGTGTTAAGCTGATTGCTGTGGTGCTGGTGGTGACTGGCCAGAGGTGTATTGGGCTAAATTGAAGTCATAGCTGATTAGATGGCTACCTATTGATAAGACCTGTGTGGAATTTGTAGCATTGGCTTGACAGTCTGGGGAAGCCGAAATATAGCTGGAGGCTCACAGGTTTAGCAGGAAAAATATACTATTCATAATTGAAACAGCCAATTCAGCAGCAAGTAACTGAACTAAATGGTCTAAACTAAACTGTTATTAAAACAGCTGTAGAAGAATGATGACAAAAAGAGGGACGGTAGACCACTCAGAAGGGGTCTCACTCCCAGAAGGAACAATAGGACACATTGGGGACAGTTGCAACGACCTCAGAATTCCACAGGCAAACTAGCAACCTTCAAGAGGTAACAAGGAAAGCAGGAACAGACAAATACCTTTAATAAGCAAGGCAAATCCAAAGATATCTCAATAGTAAAAACAAATCCAGAGGAATAAAGAGCTATGCTCTACCAGAAATCATATATTCTAAAAGGGCAAAGGAAGAGATACATGCATGGAGGGTTCCATCCCAAACCCAGTTCCCTAAAAGTGTATGCTAACCTTAAGGAAACTGGAAAAAATTTATTCTGGCCCTCATTAAATGTAGCATATATTTTTAAAATCAGATTTAATATTTTTTATTGTTATTAAAATTTACACATAATTAGACTGTGTGTTATAATAATAATAATTAGCTGTGTATTTTAAGTGCTTAATACTTACACCAAAGATCTACTTATTGCACATGCTCCAGAAAGCTAACTTCTGTAAGTGACAGTGGAGCTAGCCAAAGACTCAGGCTCCTTCCGAAGTCATCACTTATCCCCATAGCCACTAGCCACTTAAGCCAAAACCGGATGCGCGTCACCACACGCCATATTAAGAGCCGTACGGATTGAGCAATTGGAGTTAGGAGCTAGGAGCCTCTATGCTAACTAATTTGGCTCCTTTAGCATAGGAACCTCTGATGCTAACTTACTGCCGGTAAGGAGGTAGTGGACATCCCACAATGCACTGCGCAGATCGCTCCGCAAATGAATTAAGCATTAAGGACAATATTTGATCTGTGAATGATGAGTTTGTAATGAATGAAAATTGTACTGCCTCAGACTTTAGACACACAAAACAATTCTCTGCATAAAACAAACTTTATAAACTTTGAAAATGTAAGATGTTAGAGCCACATCATTATTTTATGATGATTAATAAATATATTGCCGCATCTCTTAACACTATTTACGTGTGAAGCCACACAGGCTCATTTGCATACAGGCCGCTGGGAGGGGGGAGAAGAAAGGTGGAGACGCGTTGCTGCTGCTGCTGCTGCTACGGTCGATGGCAGGCAAAGAAGGATTATTGGAATGTACCTTTTCATACAGACTGATGGTGAGTCTGTTATATTTATTCTGACCTGTCCTGTGCATAGACGACCTACTTTATGTGCTGAAAAGTGTTGTTGAAGCTTCGTGTTTAAACTTTGCACAAAGATGGCTCATGAGGTTTATTGCAGTATTTTTGATAAACAGCAGCAGATTCATAAATGTGTTGTTGCTGTAACTGTCATGTCATTCATATCAGCGCAGTAGGTCCGTGTTTTGTAGTCCGCTGGTGGATGTTGTAGTTTTTTCATAAACAGCTGTAGAGGCGCGTCATTTCCCTCGTTGTTTCCCGCCGCTGGTTAGGACATTCGGATTCACCAAGCAGACCTCCACTGGTAAGAGCTAGAGGCTAGGAACTAGAAGCTAGTGGCTATAAATTAGGGCTATTCGGAACCAGGGTCAGACTCAGACTCACATCGATCTCAGAAGTTAATCAGGTGTGGGTAGCATAGTACTTGGAGACCACAGGAAGAACCTCAGGTGCCACAGTGACACAAATAGAGGAGGTACTCTTTGGATATAATTATTATTTATATTAAAAAATACTAATAATAATTGCTAATCACTATAAAGTATAATCAATTTTTTTTATTGGAACTAAACACTTTATTTAATTAAACTTTACATTAAAATATTAACCTATTTTAATTAAACGTATTGTTTGCAATATTGTGTTATGAAAAAAATAATTATTATTATTGTTATTATTATTATTATTATTTTGTGAAGGAGACAATGAGACAATGACAATGAGAACTACTATCTAGAATGAAACATCCAGGATCTATGCAATCCATAAATTCATCGCTCGTAAACTGACAAAAGTTTAACGGGTTAGTTTAGGCTTCAAGTTACTAAAATGTGCAAGTTGAGGGCTGGGGCTTGGGTTAAGATTTATCCATTAAATCTAAAGAAATGTTGCCATGTGGCTTCAACCAAAATTTGTGTTTATTTTATGTTTTTGCTTTTTCTACATATTTAAAAAAGGCATGAAAATGTGAAAATTTTATTTCATATCTACAATTTGTATGGCGACTGGGCTGTCAGAAAGGCAACGCAGTGAGCATGGCAGTTATTTTTAACAATATAAAAATGTACATGATAAAGGTATTAAGTAATTTGACTTTATCGAAATAAATCACCTGCTTACTTTGGAATTAAGTCTAATTCCGACATATGATTTTCATTAGGAATTAGGTGTTTACATGGTATTTTTAAAGTGAGATAATTGTTTGTTCAGAATTAAATAATCTTTTCTCCGGAATTAAAACTATCATGTAAACACAGTTATTGTTTAAAACTGACTTCATATTTTAATAAATAAAAAAATAAAGAAAGAAGAAAGAACAAATAGTCATTGTTTGTCACAAGCAATCAAAAATCTGTGGCTAAATGAGTATGATTTTTTGTTGGATCTGATTTTGACTACACTCCCAAAATCTCAGACATTAAAAAAGACCTATCACAAGGCTTAAAAAAAAAAAAATAAATATATATATATATATATGTTACAGGCAAAGTTGTAGATAATCTCTGACAAAGCATCATTTACTGGAATACAAAACAAAAACACATACAATTTAACTAAATACAATCCAAACTAGGGCCTAAGGGTCAAACTTGGCACTCTAGTGGCGTGCTGATGTTAGAGTATTTATTTTAATACATTTTACATTTTGGTTCATTTTTTCAAATATAAAGTCTATTTCCCCAAACCCCATAAAACGATTATTTTATTATTAAATCTCAGTGCAAACAAACTTTATGTATTTATTTAAGTGAAAAAGAAAAAAAAAAAAAAATGTATTCCGCCCTTGACATGTTACTATTTATTTGTCCATCTGAGGAAATGTATGGGCCCTCTGTAAAGTCTTGCCTTGTTTGTGGGTGATTTGGTTGGTTGCGTAAGAAAAAATGCAAGTAAATAAGATTTTTGATATATTAAAAAAAGTTCAATTTTCTAATAGACCCATTTACTGTTAGTAAACAAAGATGGGCTGCGCGCGCGAACTGGTGCCCTGAGTGGTGCCCAGTCTCAGGCTTTTCAAGCTACGCAGGTGCATTTTCATTAAAAAAATCACAAAACTCTCTTTAAAAACTCAAATTTAACGAACGACAAGCGACTCCAGATCCATGTACAGTTAGCTACTGAATGTTAGCATGACGTTAGTAAGTGTCCCGACATTCAGTGGCCTGATATTTACTTATATTTGATGGAAAACGCATGTGCAGAAGAGAAAAGCTTTGAGCATACATATCCCTTGATGAGTTTTGGACGACGTAATTTGGCAGAAAAGCACAGGACGGTGATTTAACGTGACATTGCTTAAGATTTTTGTGGCAAGTTGTGTTAATTATTTATCAATTATCCAGTGGAGAATTAGACTCACAGTAAACTGCATCTGTGTGGCATTATTTTGTGCTGATTTCTACAGAAGATTATTGTATTAAAAGACTCCAAGGATAACTTACATGACTCTGAGGCGATGTATTTGTTTTGATGGTGATCCCTAATTTTTTCTATAGATTTTAGCGGCAAGCTAGTTAGCCCGAAAAAATCACAAGTTATAAAATGTGTCAACTGGTGCAAACCCAAGAAACACATTAGGAAGAGGTCAGAACTTCGTTTGAAGTCATTGTTAAGTTTTTTAACCGTTTAATATCATTAGTACAGCTTACTCGTTTTGTATAGAAACTTATGGGGAAACTCTGCGGAGGGCACCCGTGCGGCTCCGCCCCAAATGACGTAGGCTCTGAACGGGTCTAATAGAAATTTTTTTAAGACACCAACGAGTGAGTGCAAAAAATAAAATAAAATGGATGAAAATGTCACCTTTCTATAGTGAATTGAGATTATTTTTTTATTTTTCCATTTGTAATTTTAATACATTTTTTCTAATCAGTTTTTACTATGATATACTCAATATCCAGTTTTGCAAATCTCCAAAACAACACTGATATATTACCTAGCTCTAATTGCGGGAGTGGTTGTGATTGATTAATTGTAGTTAGTGCTTGGTTGTGGTTGGCTGTGGTAGGTGGTTGTAGTTTATGGTTGTGGTTAATGATTCTGGTTGGTGGTTGATTGTGGTTAGTGGTTTTTGGTTGTGGTTGGTTATGGTTGGTGGGTTGTGTGGTTTGGTTGGTGGTTGATTGTGGTCGGTGGTTGATTGTGGTTGTTGTGGTGGTTGGTTGTAGTTGGTTATGGTTGGTGGTTGTGGTTGATTGTGGTTGGTGCTTGGTTGTGGTTGGTGGTTGTGGTTGGTTGTTGATTGTGGTTGGTGTTTGTGGTTAGTTGGTGTTTGTGGTCGGTGGTTGATTGTGGTTGGTGGTGGTTGTTGGTAGTTGTGGTTGAGGTTAGTGTTTGTGGTTGGTGGCTGTGGTTGGTGATTGGTTATGGTTGAAGGGTTGTGATTGGTGGCAGTGAAAGTGGTTGGTTGATCTGGTGAGGGTAGTTGTGGGAAGGGTTGGTTGTGGGATGGTTGTAAGTCTGGTTATGGTTGGTAGTTGTGTTGGTTGTGGTAGCTAATGTCCATAATTCAATTGTTTTCTATCAAAAAAAAAAAAAAATTGTTTAAATGTTTAAGTACGGCGCTCCATAGTACCCACGAAAAAATAAATATTTATCTCGTAATTACGAGATAACTTTCTCGTAATTACGAGATTGTTTTCTCGTAATTACGAGATAATTTTCTCGGAATTACGAGATAATTTAAATGGCTTTTCCCACATTCTGTATACCCACACGCTTCGCATAGGCTAAGCTAGTGACTTTATCCACAACGAGTAGTCTTTTCTGTGCTAGCTTGATGTTTCTAAATAGCTAAGATGTACTTGTGGATTTCTTATGTTAAATTAAGTGCCTGTGGTCTTCACTGCAATGTTTAAGGTTTACAAAAGGTATGAAACTAGCTGTTTTAACGTAACGTATATGTCTGTGGACTCACGCTACAGTTAGCAAGCTATTCTAAAGACGGCCAGTGTGTGGAGCTGTTCACCCACCAGAAAGAAGCTAGCGGTAATCGGCAGGTTTTTTAAATAAAACTCGATCTTCTTGACTGTTGGCAGTTATCTCACACATCCTTAGAAATGAGCGGCCAGTTTTTCTGTAGCTCCAGCGTCTGGTTTTCATTTTATTTGGCCATAAAGGAGAGAAATGCTGCCGTATTTAAGCAACTTTATATAAATGGTAAATGGTCTATTTATAAAGTACTTTTTTACCTTTTCAGGCACTTAGTGCTTTACAATCTAGCATCCTTTCACCCCAAGTGTACGCCAAGACTGAGGCAATGTGAGTTAACTGTCTTGCCCAAGTACACAACGACAATCCACTTCAGTCGTCCCCTGTGGCACCTGGTGTTCCAGCAGTCTCCCATCTAAGTACTAACCAGGCCCTAACTTGCTTAGCTTCTGAGATCTGACGGGATCAGGCTTTAACAAACAGGTATGGCATTCATATAAAGGTTTGCCAATTATCCTTTTAAAGAAAAGAGAAGAAAAAACATAAAAATAAAGAGAACCAAAACCAGGTCTACAACTGACCATAACAACAAACACAAATACCACTACAGCAACAAAATAGGGCTTATTATATAACCAGAGCAAAACCTGCTTTTTTGGCTCAACTAAAACAAATTTATAATAAAATGATCTTTTATTAGTCTTTAGGAAAAGAGACTTTATATGGCCTTCTTGTCTATTGTATTTCTATTATCTTGTTTGATTTCATGTTTCTATTTTCCCTGCTGCTCTTAAAATGTGCGTTGCAACACTGGAATTTCCCCATTGTGGACAAATAAAGGATATCTTATCTTATCTTGTAAGAAACGTGTAGTCAATAGATACTCAAACATCAGCACTCCAAAAAAAATCAGCAGCAAAATCAGTCTACTGATGGCCAAGTTTGGCCACATATATATATATATATATATATATATATATATATATATATATATATATATATATATATATATATATATATATAGTTTAAGCAAACTTATATATAGCAATTCAGTAAGTTGGGTTAATTATTTATGTATTTTTTATTTTTTTGTTTTCCTAAATCTTAAGTTTTCATAGAATGGTCCATAAGCTTTGCATGGACAAAAGATATATGTTAAAAGGTTCTAGAATTTAAGAACGTTTAAAGTCCATGGAGGGCAAGAAGCAGATTTTCCTATAATAACAATGTGCATGTGCCATTATTTTGTTTTTTTTTGTTTTTTTTTGTTTGTAATAATTTAAAATCTGGTGATTTCAGAGTTGACAAGAGTGATTAAGTACATTTAGAACACACTTGAATTTGTCACATACTGTATGGTTCTTGACCTATAGTAGATTTCTAGTCACCAGCCTACATGTATGTCGTTTATGGTGTTGTTTGTGTGTAGATGCTCCAGTATGTCTTCCTCCATTGCAGTTTGCTGTTTACATTATATTGTCTATTTTTAATCGTGTGGCACAGAAGTTCATTTGTCACATGACCACTCCATGTGATCCCACAGTTTAAAGAGGGCCTATCATTTAAAATCAACTATTCAATGATTTATACCTTGTTATACTACATTCCCTCATCATTAGTTTACTCAAAGTTGTATTTGAATTGATTCATGTATGTTTGAGTAATCTTGTATTCCTCAACAGTTCTTGCTCAAACACTTCCTGTTCTTCACCCCACCTACTTGTCTATATTTACTTGTTTTAATTCAAAAAATATTACTCAAAGCAAAGCATTTGTTGTTCAAAACTGTTCCAAAGTCACTTTCCAACAATAAAAATTAGTCATTTCAAATTTTTTGCTTGTTAATGTTTAATGTTAAAGTGAAGAGGCGGGGCTAAGAACTTCTGCAGTTTAAAACAAAAAGTCACTGGAGCTGTTTTTTTGTTTTGTTTTTAAGCCGTTTTAGATCAATTTGGGGTTTTACAATGAACAAAATGTAAATTACTGATCTGCATATGTTCTATTTTATTACTAAAGAGTTGGAAAAAAAAAAAACAATAAGGCCCCTTTAAGGTCACCTGGCCACTTTTTATCTTTGTATGGCCTGAGGAAGACCACGTTGGTTGAAGCGCATCGACATGTCCCTTCTGCCACAATAAAGGACTTTTACTGAGCCAGTAAGTCATTGTGCCTCAGATTATTTTCTTTTGTTTTGTATGCGTTACTTTTACCACCTGGACCTGACTTCTCCACATATGCTGCTGACCCATTGATGCACTCACCCTTCCTGTTTACTGTTTACATTTAAACAATATTTATTTTAGCTGTCTTCCTTCTGATTGAAATAACATTGGCTTGAAGAACATTGCGGTGAACAAAACCTATTTAGGGGGATTATTATTTGTGCTATAGTAGGTGAACAATGGGAGATACAGAGCTCATATTGGGCTTAATTTTTAAAGGTTGTATGGAGGATTTTCAAAATTGTTTGTTGTCAGTCTTTGTCAAAAACAGTTGCATAGATTTGTCACAACTTATGCTAGGTGTGGACCTCGTTGACCAATAGATAACTATTTGTGATCCTGTCAAGCAAACCTCAGGTTTCCTAAGTAACTCATTGGTCCAGTTGCAGTGAAGGGCGTTACCCTGGGAGGAGAAACACGTGTGCATCATTTGAAAAACAGCAAGCAGCTGTTGGATTTGAAAAATCCTCCATACAACCTTTAAGCTAATACATTACACTGTTAAAGTTTTACAACAGTAAGGCCATACAGAGTGGTTTCAAATAATGTAGTACTTACTAAAAATTGTTGCAAGTGTCACTATGCAACAGTTTGTGAAAAAGTCACTTTTTACTTGCAAAAGATTCCATCGGAAACTTGTTTTAAAAAGGGTTATTAGGGGTTCTGCAATCAAACGGGACCAAGTAAAAAAGAGACTTAAATGACTTAGTGAAAAATAAAGAAAATGGCACTTCTTTCTGCATCAAAGAGAAACAACACATGGGCAGGGCAATGCATTTACAGTGCTTGATCTTGCAAAATTGTTTTGAAGGGATTTTTCAAAAAAGCTTCTATTAGCAATGTTCTATAATCTAATGTAGTCACAGACCTTAATTGTTCTCTGTAATCCCACCTCTCTTGTATCTTTCTATTACTCCCACTACCTCCTTTACATCACTGCTGGTCTCAGTTCAGTGCATCAATGGAAACGTGACGCCTCTGACAGGAATACTTGTAATTATCCTCCTACACTCATGCTCTTCGTTGTGATTGGAGGACAGGTCCTATTTCGACATGCTAGCCTCTGCCTACGCTAGATCTGTCAGTCTGTTGGAGCTCAGCAGCACAGTTCTCATGTGCTTCCTGTAAATGCTTCAGTGGGTACCGCCCACCGGGGTCCAGAATAGATGAACCTGATTAAGGAAAACTGACAACTGAAGTATGCGCACACATGGAATTCAGATGTGTGGATCAGTTCAAAATTAGTTGATTAAAATGTAGACTTTATTTTGGTCTTCTTGTCATAATTTGTTTGGACCAAACTTGTCTGTAGCTTGTATGTTTCTCTCCACATCTGAGTGGGTTTTCTTTGAGCACAACTGTTTCCTAGCTGAAACACGCACCAGGAAATACTACGGTACTGGGCAAGAGTGAGATCTGGAGATGAGTCCTTGAGTGCTGTAGACACTGCTGCTCTTGAGAAGATGCCCTTCAGCATGACGGATGGACCAAATGCAGGAGACACATTACATTAACATGAAACAAAATTATAAAATATACATTTTTTATCTGCTGCCTATGCTGAAAAAGTTGGCAATGTTTCTAGGCAACGTTATTGATCTAGCCTAACGCTATCTGAATCTAGCCTGTTAATAAAATTCTTATGGTCAAAATTAGATTTCATACACAGCTGCTTAAAAAAAAGGCATGCTTAGCTCTATGTGCGCCTCTCCTATACAAAGTGAAAGCTTTTTCTCTTCTTGCTAGCTCATCTCTTAACTGTAACGGAGAGAAACTTAAGATAAATCAACATTTCAACATACTCTTCAGCAGTGGAGAAAAAGTAAAATGGATATGATAAGAGAGAAGTGAGAGAGGAGGGGAGAGTTGGATTATTTAATATTAATTCACTCTGCTTAAAATTGAGGACTAACAGTGGATTTACACTAAGTGCAACTTGGATGCGAGTCAACTTAGAAAGTGCTTAAAACCAATGCGTTGATTTACACCGTGCTCCGACATGTCCGACTGCGAGTGCGAGAGTCGCGCGACTCTGCGGAAAGAATCCGCATGAAGTCTATTTTTGTCGGAGACCGCAGCGGTCTGGTGCGGCTTTCATTCATTATACGAGCGTTCTCGCGGGAATCTACGTGACTCCACGTGGCTTTGGACGAAACCGGACCGCAGTTGACAGCATCTGGTGTAACAGGCACTTAGCAAGAAACCCGCACGTGTCCCGACCCGCACTCGCCTTGCAGTCTGTGTAAATCCAGCGTAAGGGTTAAATGTGTTTAATTCTAAGCTGACTTTTCAGCCAAGTGATAGGAATAAAAGACACACTGGAACCAAGAGAAGAAATAGTATGTTACACACATTAAGTCTGCTTTGTCAATTCAGTTTTACATGTATGTTTAAAGTATCAGAGTATACGTTATATTATTTCAATTTTATCAGCAATTTTTAAAGCCTTTTAATCTTTAATCACATACTGTATAATACTTAAATCGCATGTATTCTTCCTGTATTTAATTTGTCTAGCAATTTTTTTTTGTCAACAGGGCCTTGTGCATTAACACCAACAGCTAATGAAATGTAATTAACAACTGTGTCGATAAAGATCTATTGTCTCAGGTATCTTAAACCTTTTCCAGAGGGTCTTACAGGTCCGGGCCACATAGCTTCTCCCTCTGCCCCCACCTGCACAAGGCATTACCTCCTTTCTGCTATAGCCGCAAGCGCAAGATAGCATTGACAGGGCTGTAGTGGAGTCAGATCTGTCGGATTGGCCGCTCAGTGTGCCCAAGCACATGGGGGAATGAGATTTCTTATCAAATCAACAGGATTAAGAAAAATACTAAGAAAAAAATGTTTAGTATGTGTGTATGAGTGAGTACCTTGAAGAACAAGAATCATTTAATCTATTAAGCCCATGTCTGCAGAATCATTCATAAAATAAATGTAAATGGATCACATGCAAACACTAGTATTACTATAGCAAATGGGTATATCTAAACATGTGCATAGTACACTTTTTTCTTCATTTGTTGTTTTCTGTGCACATAATTACTATAAAAGCTAAATTAAATTAATAAATTATAAACATAACAAAACTACTATTCCCCTTCAAAGCATAGGCTACATACTAATTGTATGTTTCAACTATGGTTTCAACACAAGTTTGTTTTTTATTCCAAGATGAGTTCCATCATAGAAACGGTGGTTGGCTGCTTTCCTGCTGCCTCTGAAACACTGAGCACTTTTGTTTTTGATTTTCAGCTAGGTTTTTAACAGGACAGGTTTGGACTAAGAAGAACTAAGAAGTGTGGCCTCTGATGTTCAACAGACGTGAGTTAAGTAGGCTACTGTCAGATTTATGTACAGGAGACACTTGCTTTTGAAGTAGCATAACCATGGAGACCAATGTGCAAATGTATTTAATAGCTATCCATTTATTTTATCCCCCATCCTCCCCTCGGTTTAAAATTAGGCTTTGAATAAACACATCTTGAACTCATAGACTACAGGTCTATAAAGTAGACTCACCAAAGCGTGGATATAAAAATTTCTTGCAGCCTTGCTCCGTGCGCTGCAGAGCAGCGGACTTTGGTCCGGATCATACAGTCAGTGGTCAGGATGGGTTTGGTTTTGTGACCGGTAACATTCTTTGTGCACTGGTACAGGGCATGTGCAGCCTATGTGGTCTCAGCTCTACAGCAGTCTGGTTCCAGATGAATTGAGTTCTGTATGTGGTTCACACGCAAGCGCCTGGTTGTGATGTTCACCAAAATGTTTCCGGAAATGATGAATGGGACCGAGCAGTGGATCAGTTCGAACTGGTTCAAGCTGCTGGTTTGGCATCCTGTTCGATGCAGTCCGTCCTTCTCACGCCTCTTCCTGGTTCGGCTCTGAATCACTTAAGTCACTCCCCGTGTTCCCCTCATCTTAGCCCGGTCTGATCCTCCAACACGGTCTCACAAGAAAGCATACATTTACCACGACACAAAAACAGAGTATTATGACCACGATTTTTTGCCTTTTTTTCGTACTTATGTTAGGCCATACATTTAGCACGATGTGAAAAAGCATAAAAAGGACACGAGATTTCACAGCGTCAAAATACATTTTGGTTGAAGCCACATGGCGACAATTTCTTTAGGTTTAACGGGAAAGTTTAGGCATCAAGTTACTAAAATGGGTAAGTTTAGGGCTGGAGCTTGGGGTAGGTTAAGATTAAGATCAGGATTTCATTAAGACGTGTTCTTATTTATGACTATTAACAACCACCATAGAAATTAACTGGGACTGCGACTAGTACCATAATTCCGCAAAACAGCCGTGAACTCGTGCTAATCATACATAATTTACATGTCCTGTAATGCCGTGGTAAATGTACGCTTTCTTGTGAGATCGGGCTCAATCCAGAGCTGCTTCACTGGTTGTTCGGCACACTTATACTTTGACTTTGCTATCATTACTGAATTTGTTTAGCTTGTTATGCTTTAAAACGGCAAATATTAAATGTAATCTCTTTTTTAGTTTAAAACATGGATTTTGATTAGCCACAATATTTTTTTGTGTTTTCCAATGAGCCAAAACAGTGTTGATTCTTCTTTCTTATTCATTGCATTTTATTTTCTGTTCAAATAAACGTAAACCCTAACCCTAGATGTGTGCAGTAAGTCCATCTATGCTGAAAATCCTGTGGGTGAGACTTTCTGAAACGTGAATATTTTGGGGGCATTTTATGCAAATTATGCTGATTTTGTCTGCTGCATTGGTCAAGATCACATGTGTACACCTAAACTGGGCAGGTACACCCCTCTTCATAAATGCGTGCCCTCTGGTGTATTTTCAGTGTACACCCAGAATTTATACCATTTTGTGCACAACTTTTATAAATGAGGGCCAGTATCCCCCAATTTTTTTTATTTTCTAGTGCCGGCAATGTCTTAAAGAGAAACTAAACACAGAAATCAACTTTTTTTCATTGTCAAATTGTGTATGTAGGGTAAAAAATAGAATGATCTACTGTTTCTAAGCCTTTTTGAACTTCACTGACAGCATTGGACCATAGCTGCCGCTATGGTCCAATGCTGTCAGTGAATTTTCAGTCCACGTCGATGTCACATCGAGATCACGTGACAAACGAAACTGGAATTTAAGATGGAACACAGTCGCCCGCTACAAATTGACATTATCAGTCATTTGGCTCACTGCGAGGAAAGAAGGTGCACAGGTTTGATCCTTGTTCCGTTGTTTTATTTGTCTCATTTTCAGTTTTAGAAAATACTCACTTCTTGCTTTAGCTACATAAGCTTATGCAAGCTAAAGCAAAGGCTTCATACATATGTCTGCAAAGTTAATAAAAAAGAAACTTGACATGCAAGTAAGAAACTAGACCTGTGAACAGCCCAGTGGCACAGCCTCAGAGCTGTGAACTTCTCCACACGTCAGGATCGCTCCCACACAAAACACAAGCTCGCTGTCCATATTTGGTGCTGTCAGTCAATGACTGTTCACACCAACTGGGCGTCTCTTAAAAGGCCTCCAGGCATCTACCACTTTTGCAAGAATGTTTGAGGTTCAGTTGAGGGTAGAGTAGGTCTCTCTGACCGCGTGTTTAGCCTCACTTTAAAGTCAGGCTGATAAAACTCTTAGTGAGATTCATATGATATGTAAAAGAGAGTAAACGCTGGACAATGTACAACAAAAATAACTTGCTGCTACAATATTTTGTGTTAATATTAAATAGTAAATGTGTGTTAATTTGTGTTCAAATATTATGTAGCTTTATCACTGCAAAACATTGCAACTTTGTCATATTAACACTGAAGTGAAAATGCACCCCAATAATGAAAAAATACACACCTTACTTAATCTGACTTACTCTGCTTTAAAAAGGCATATGTGTTTTGTAATTCTACATGCATGTGTACTACTATTTCTGTTGAGCAAGATACAGAGAATGTACAAAAGGTGGACAGACAAGTTGTATGACTCCCACACACTCATTGGCTAACACACACATTACTGCACCACTATGGGGATGGGCCAAGTGTGTGGGAGAGATGGAGGGAAGGATCGATAGAGCAGCCTAAGAGTGCTGTAAACCATGAAAGAAGACAAAAGCCTCCTGTTATTCCACTGTGCATTCTGGTCTGTGAGGCTGAAAGGAGGTACTACTATGGTCTATATTCTCACCACAGCACATAGAGAAAATGATGTGGAAATCATACAAGCAGCATTTAAATAATCCAATACAGAAATGCTCCAGCAAATATCAATAGTGGTTATTGTGTTGTACTTTCTTTGAGGTTTATTTTTTTATTACTCTTTTTTTTATGTTCTTGGTGAGGGTCCGAGGTTGAAGCGAAAGGTGTTGGCAGCTCTCTACTGCCCTCTCCAAGCAGCCGCTTGAAACACACACAAACTGTAAATAGTATTAGTATCAGCTCTGCTCCAGTCCATGCATCTCCTTTCTGTGCAGACTTACCACGCGGGAGGCATACACCAAGCTTTAATGTGCTATATGATTGTGGTATGAAAAGCTTTTGTCAGTTTATTTATTCATGCCAACTAATCCTTACTGGAGTGCACCTGCTATAAAAACACGCAACTTCAGCTGTTTTGACCTCTGACCTCCAACACTCCCGAAGCAGCTGCGTCGCTCTCCTCCACGCTAGTGCCTTGGTTTGGTCATGTTTTTGCACATATCCACCTTGCTAATGTCTCGTGCTCATGTCAACTTCTTGTGGTAAGATGGCTGTTGAGGCCGGAATACTGAAGGTGTGTTTTACCTGGCGCCCCGCATGGTGAGCGGGTGTGGACTATTTAAGCGCTCCTCTTCTCGTTGCTCCCCCTTTGCCCACACGCATTTCCGGGTCCTTGGTTTGGCCGCTCCGTCCTCCTGTTCCAGGTAGACCTTGTGCTCCAAATTTATTCTTTAAATGTACCAAATTCTAAAGCTTTGATCCTTCTAGTGCTGTTGTCTGGCTGCGTGCTCTGCACATCAACCCTTGCTGTCCGCCGCTGCTTACAGCGCGTTCTCGTGCGCTCACGTCTGTGGCATTAGGTAAATCTACAACTTTTGTTCATTCTTAAACATGTCCGGATTCTTACAAGCTTCATGTACTTTGTAGCTGTCTGTTTGGTGCACCATTCACGAAAAGCTTGAGCCAAACGCACGCTGCTGCGCGCGCCCATCTGCTGTGACAGGTAAACGCCTCATGCATCCGCTTCATTCATATATTTACCCAAGCTTACGCATGTGTTCCTTGTCTCCAGTCACGCTGCTGGCCGTGTTTCCTCGCTGTATCTAGCGAGCCTCATATTGTGCTGCAGTGTATTGTCATCATAAGAAGAGGTAAAATCCAGGTTGTTTAATTCTGCAGCGGTATATTATTAATTGGCACTTTGATCATATAGTTGGCTCACGGCAGTCCTCGTGCGCCCTGAGTGGTTTGATTGGCGTACATGTGAACTCATTCACGGGTGCTCTGTGGCTGGACGCTGCCTCTCTGGGCTTGTGGCCGTGGACACTTGGTCCGTTAAATTGGTACGCTGTCTGTCATTTTTTCTGTGTAAATTATTTTTGTAGATTCGTTTTTGTTATTTTTTTTTGTATTTATTTTAGGTGTCAGCCGGAGTCAGTCACGGCACTGGACACGCCGCTACTGCTGTTCACACTTTCTGTAGCTCTTCGCTTCTGTAGTGCTCAGTTCCTTCTGCTTGCTCTGCTTTGCTGCTGCTCTTTTCTTCTTTAGCTTCTGCTTTTCTGCTTTTCTGTTTTGTGTTTAGTTTTAATTTACATTTATGCCTGGGTTCTAAAGTTAATGTTTTGCTTTAATTAATTTGATCCCTTCTAAATTGGTTTTGTTTAATAATTTAGTTTGATTATATTCACACATTTATTTCTTTACTTAATTTGATTTATCCCATTATTGTTTTCCATCGCACTGTTATTCGCCCTGTTCTTTTTGGTTACTTTTGATTTATTTTCAGTGGTGCTGGCCTCCCGCTCAGTGGGCGGTGTGAGCCTATGCTGTGGGTAAACAGATTTTAAAGGTGTGCGTGAATGGATCCAATTTTATTTTTATAGCTTCTCGTTAATTGAACTAAATGTATTTATTCATAAAACTGTAAAATAAAGACTTTGTAACTATAGAAACCTGACTCTGACTTTGGTATGCTTACCTGTGCGCCTTTTGGGGAATTTGTCTTTTAACTAGGTCTATCCAATATTCTCCCGGTGGAATTCCGGGGGTGGCGTTGTTGCAACACTCTAATTAATTAAACTATTAAAAATTCTTAAATACCCACCACTCGACTGCCACAATCTTGGCTTATGCTTGGCAGGATTATCAAGTTGAAACAGAGTCCAGGTTCTATTGTTACATAATCTTGTGTTGTCTTGTCAGAAGTGCACAGCTACGGAGCCCAGTAGTATCACAGAAAAAAAAAAAAGTTTTGCTGCTAACTAATATTGATTGCTGACTAGCTCCATGCTTTTGTCTTGCATGTTTTTCTGTGTGTATTTCTTTTCAATTGCATGTTGATTTGCTGTGATTTATTTTTGCTGTGTGTGAATATTAATAACAGACAATTGTTTTGAAGTACTGGTTCACTTATCATATTTTAGTGGCAATCCAAAACATTTAACTACTGGCTCACTTAGCTTGAGTTGTGATTAAGTTTTTTTTCTGACTGTGAACTGTTTATGACAACACTGTAAATATAAGTCTTTGTTTTCAGAGGCAGAGCAGCAGTTGGCGGCGTGTGGGTCAATATATATCTATTTTTTTGTTTTTGTTGTTTGTGTGCGTATCCCAATGGAGGAGGAGTTACTGGCCCTTAGGGACCAAATTTTCTGGCGCAGATGTCCGCCACGTCTAGCGGACTTGCAGGTTCGTCAGCTGGGCCTTCCAGTCAGACAACCCCTCAAACTGACAGGTTAGTGTTTATCCCGCGTGACAGAAAATGTCCAATGTTCAGGGGACACACTGGCATTGGTTTGGGTGAATGGTTGGATGAGGTCCGGGCTTGCATGAGGGCGCGACACCTGTCACGGGCGGATCAGGCATTCTTCTTGTTCGACCACCTGGAAGGAGAGGCACGTGAGGAAATAAAGTTTCGCTCTAACGAGGAACGTAGCGACCCGGATAAAATTATTTCCATTCTCGAGGAACTATATGGATGCTTGGATTCTTACGTCGCCTTACAAGAACAGTTCTTCTCTCGAAAGCAACACGAAGGTGAGACATTGCAAGAATTATGCTTGCTTTACTAAATCTCATGGATAAAGTTAAGGCTCGTGCTTCTGCGCCGTTGCCAAATTTTGAGCTTCTGCTGCGCGATCAGTTCATTGAATATGTGCTCGATGGTTCACTGCGCCGAATGCTCAAGCAATATGTCCGTCAAAACCCTACAGCAACGTTGCTTGTGCTCAGGGGGGAAGCAATGAGATGGGAGCGTGAAGGTCTGCCTCCCGCCATGCGAGGGCGTAGTAATTCTGTGCCTTCGGCATTCGGTCTTCAATATGCTGTTCATGGGGGACCACAGCCAGTGACTTCTACTACCCCTCTGAGGTAAGCGAGATGAAGGCGCTCCTTAAGAAGCAGCAAGAGCAGCTTGACCTCTTGACACAAAGCATGGCTCTCTTACAGTCAGCCCAGTCTAATCGCCAGCGTAGCCGTTCACCACGTTATGGCCCTCTTGTGTGTGACCGATGCCAGCAGCCTGGCCATATTGCGAGAAATTGCGATGGTCCTCGCGTTCTCAGTCGGCAGGAGACCCGGCCTCCACAGCATCGCTTTGGACGGCAGACGGAAAACTAGCACCCACCAAGCCGCAGAGCCAAGGCTCAGGTGGGGCATCCACAGGGTCAACTCAGGTTCGTAGTAGTGTAGCTGACGCACCAAAGTTAATTGCGTCTTGCCCCCATATTGATGTGAATATGGCTGGAGCGACAGTGCCCTGTTTAGTTGACACTGGGTCAATGGTGTCCACAATAACGGAGAGTTTCTTCCGAAAATGCTTTGAACCATGGGGCGAAGAGCGTCTTAAAGCCTGCCACTGGTTGCAACTGAAGGCCGCCAATGGCTTAGAAATTCCCTACATCGGTTACTTAGAGTTAACTGTTGAGCTCTGTGGTAAGGTGATGCCCCATTGTGGCGTCTTAGTGGTAAGAGACCCACCTGGAAATGGTCCTTCGCAGACCCCTGGAGTTTTGGGAATGAACATCCTTCGGAAGTGTTACCAGGAGCTTTTTGGACAGTTTGGAACCTCCTTGTTTGACACTGCTCCGGTTGTAGCGTTCCGACGCAATTGGTCAACGCCTCCAGAAGTGTCATGCGGCTGAAGTGCAGCCTCCTTAAAGCGACCAGGTGAGGCCAGGTGTTGGGAAAAGGGGTTGTTCGCATCCCAGGGGGTTCAATGAAAATTGTTGCTGCTACTTGTTCTGAGCGGTACTCCGGATCTACTGTGTTATTTGAACCTTTGGAGACTGGCCTACCAGCAGGTTTGCTGGCATCTCCAGCATTGGTTCAGGTGGTCGCGGTACTGCTTATGTTCCAGTTGTCAATGTTGGTGACAACGACGTGCTGCTTTATCCACGTACCCTAGTGGGACGCTGGACAATGTCAATGTGGTGAGTCTTCCGGCAGGGGTGATTGAGGTTCCACCCGTGGCTGCGAGTGTCTCCTCACAAAGTGCTGCTGCCTCAGCTACGGACCCATTTGCAGAAGTTGACCTATCCTCCCTGTCCATTGAGGAACAGGAGCAGGTGCGGTCATTACTTAACAAATACACCTCAGTATTTGCTGCACATGATCAGATTTGGGCTGTACAAACCTGATCACTCACGAAATCCCACTTCTGGATGATGTCCCGGTCCGGCAGCGATACCGCCGTATTCCCGCCATCGGAATATGAGCTGGTAAAAGAGCATATCCATCAGCTCTTGGAAGCACAAGTGATCAGAGAGAGCTCGAGCCCATACGCTTCACCCATTGTTTTAGTCCGGAAAAAGGATGGCAGTATTCGTCTTTGCGTTGACTACCGTCAACTCAATGTGAAGACCCGAAAGGATGCTTTTCCACTACCAGGATCGAAGAGTCGCTCGACGCATTAACAGGGGCCCGCTGGTTTTCCACTATGGACCTGGCCAGCGGGTACAATCAGGTCCCTGTGGCAGAGAGTGACGGCACAAAACAGCTTTCTGTACGCCCTTCGGTCTCTTTGAGTGGAATCGTATGCTTTTGGGCTCTGTAATGCCCCAAGCACCTTTCAACGCTTGATGCAACGCGTCTTTGGGCGACCAGCAATGCCAGTCGCTCCTTCTTTACCTGGACGACATTGTGTCTTTTCGTCACGGTACTGCAACTCTGGGAGGCTGGACGTGGTGCTTGGGAGATTACAGAAAGAAGGACTCAAGGCTAAACTTAGCAAGTGCCGCTTCTTCCAGCGGGAGGTGCACTACCTGGGCCATGTTATCTCGGACCAGGGGGTGGCCACGGACCCCAGCAAAATCGAGGTAGTAGCCAACTGGCCTACACCTTCCTCGGCAACGGAACTCCGTTCCTTCCTTGGATTTGCCAGCTACTACCGACGTTTTGTTGAGGGTTTTGCCAAACTGGCTGCTCCCTTGCATCGCCGAGTTGCTGAACTGACTGGTAAACGGTCCAGGAAGAGGCCCATCCAGAATGATGCTGGACCCTGGACCCCAGAATGTCAGCAGAGCTTTGAGGCTTTAAAAGCAAAGCTCACCATGGCCCCGGTCCTTGCCTATGCTGACTTCTCCCTCCCATTTATTTTGGAGGTTGACGCAAGTCATGCTGGATTGGGGGCAGTGCTCTCCCAGGAGCAAGAAGGGAAGGTGCGGCCTATTGCCTACGCCAGTCGAGGGTTGCGACCGACTGAGCGTAATATGTCCAACTACAGCTCCATGAAGCTTGAGTTGTTGGCCCTTAAGTGGGCCATGACTGAGAAGTTCAGGGAATACCTGCTAGGCCACAGATGCGTGGTCTATACGGATAACAACCCCCTGAGTCATCTCTCCTCAGCCAAACTGGGAGCTGTTGAGCAGCGCTGGGCCGCCCAGTTGGCCTCCTTTGATTTTGAGTTGAAATATCGTTCTGGTAAGTGCAACAAAAATGCTGACGCCCTGTCTCGCTGGCCAGGGCATCCATTGCAGGAAGCGGCATCGGGAGCTCTGGGCACTTGTCTGCCAGAGCAGTTACAGCAAGCTCTGCAGGGAGTGGTAATGCGGGCAACAC
>JBBPFD010000308.1:0-2500 GCA_038363315.1 Mugilogobius chulae
AGAAAGATTGAAGAACGACAGTTCTAACGGTCCGCTTTTAAACCTGAAAGAACGTAGAGAAGCGAGAGAGAGAGAGAAGAAGAGAGGGATAGAAGTAGAGTCAGCAAGATTATGAAGATAAACAAGATACGAGTTACGGTCGCTCCTTAAACCCTGAGGAGAAGAGAGAGAGAGAGAGAGAGAGAGAGAGAGAGAGAGTCAGCATGATAGAGAAGAACGAGGTCTACGGCCGCTTAAACCCTGAGAGAGAGACGAGAGAGAGAGAGGGAGGAGAGAGAGAGGATAGAGGATTACGAGAGGAGGGAAAGAGAAAGGGTCAGCGATGAAGAGGTAATAAGAACGAGTCTACGACTGTAAACCCTGAGAAGAGAAGAGAGAGACGAGAAGAGTAAGAGAGAGACGAGATAGAAAGAGAGAGGTCAGCACTGAAGATGAAGGAACGAGTCTACGGCCGCTTTAAACCACTGAGAGAGAGAGGAGAGAGAGAGAGAGAGAGCAGAGAGTCAGATGAAGATGAAGAACGAGTCTACGGCCGCTTTAAACCCTGAAGAAAGAGAGAGAGAGAGAGAAGAGAGAGAGAGAGAGAGAGAGTCAGCATGAAGAGAAGAACGAGTCTACGGCCGCTTTAAATCCTGAAGAAGAGAGAGAGAGAGAGAGAGAGAGAGTCAGCATGAAGAGGACAAGAACGAGTCTACGGCCGCTTTAAACCTGAGAGAGAGAGAGAGAGAGAGAGAGAGAGTCAACATGAAGAGAAAGAACGAGTCTACGGCCGCTTTAAAACCTGAGAGAGAAGAAAGAGAGAGAGAGAGTCAGCATGAAGATGAAGAATGCATCGACTGTAGGCTTAAACCCTAAAGAAGAGAGAGAGAGGGAGAAGAAGAAGAGAGAACCATTGGGATTATCAGTCTTCTTATGTGACCCGCCTGACCAGAGTTAAAATCAGGACCCAAACCCGACCCTGCACACAGTAAGAGCGCACTCACACTACGGTTTTAAACCGTGCCGTGCTCAAGCCTGATCACAGAAAAGTCTCTGTCCCACACTCACACTTGTACAAACGAACAGAGTCACAGGCCGGTGACGTCGTCCTCTAGTGTCGTTTGTTCACATGTCGCGCTGAAATATGGATCAAGCGCTGTAGAGACGAAAACAAGTCCAGCAGGCCGTTATGTCTTTAATATAATGAGGCAGACCTGAGTTTACCCATGATGCTCCTCTGTCAGGCTTTGGATTAAAAACCACCTGGAGCAGCAAAAGCAACAGGAGACAACAGACTCCACAACTTTTCTCTCCGGTCCTGGTGCTAATTCAAGGTGAGTGCACGGAGTTTGGTGGCCTCTGACCCACCTGCTTCAACCACGCCAGAGTCAGATCCGTGCTGCGCCTGAGCGTGGTTCGTTTGTCTCACACTGGACAAAAGAATCACGCTTTAGGAGCTGTCCAGGCCTGGCACGGTTCAGTTGAGCCTGTGTGAGTGTTTTAAGCATGTTTTAGACGGGTTTTAGTCTTGTTTTAGGCTTGTTTCTCACCGATCATGAAGTAGGTGACGCAGGAGAAGACGATGTTTGTCTGATATGGGTTTCAGGTGGGTTTTAAGGGTCTTTCACACCAAGCCGAGGGTCGCCCGTCTGAACCGGTCTGGTAACTTCTGCCGACAGGCGGCTCACGTGTGTTTGGTGTGAATGGCACTGTCGGGGGTCAGAGGTCGTGGAGGCGAGGTTTTGAAGACTTGCTTGTAAAGTCGACATCGTCAGCGGTCGCTAGTTGCCGCATATGCAGCTGTTTGATTGGCCCGTGGCGGAAAACCGAAAAGGCCGCTTATGTAAAAACAGTATTTACCTGAGCATGCATTGTTATTATTTGCCGGGTTCAAACGAGACGTAAGTACGGAGAAGAATGGCTACTACTTGGTCCGAGGAAAACAAAGATGGAGGAGTACAGCTGTAGTATGAAGGCTGGACTGTAGCGGGAAATAGAAGTTGAGCCTAATCCGGGAGGTAAGATAAAATCACCACAGAGTTTGACAACTACTCGTACGCAACTTCTGTTTTGTCTTTTTCGTCAAGCGTTACATCACACACATGCTCACTCTGTGTTTGTTCGCCGACTGTTGGCTGCTTGGATCGTGTTTGTGTAAATGCTTTTTTACATCGATGCGCCCCAAAGAGACTTGAACAGACGGTGCGTCGCTCCTCCTACTGACAGAGACTGGGAGTTGTGTTGGTGTGAAAAGCCTTTAGGTGTGTTTTAGTCGTGTTTAAGTGTGTTTTTAAGCGTGTTTTAGGTGTGTTTTAACCGTGTTTTCTCACCGATCATGAAGTAGGCGACGCAGGAGAAGACGATGGCCGGGATGGTCCTCAGAGTGATGATGTCAGACAGGATTTTAGAGAGAAAGTAACCGACACTCTGTAGTAACCGCTGATGTACTCGTGTCTGAGAGAAACAGAGGAAAAGAAGAGTTAAAGAACAAAACCCAGAGACACAGAAACACACACAGACT
>JBBPFD010000308.1:7500-72715 GCA_038363315.1 Mugilogobius chulae
GAAAAAGGGGAACAGACTGACTTTAAAAACAACTTTTAAACATATTTTTATTCATCAATTTTTAGAACTTTTGTATAAATAAATTAGTTACAACTTTTGTGACTCTCTGTTTGTGTTTGTGGCCCAGGCTCCGAATCTGTTCTCTTGCATCCAAACTGTGACAATAACGACATTCTGACATGACTAAAACTTCAAAAAAGTCCATTAAAAAAAAAAAAAGGACCCAAAGATGCAGTTCTCGGGAGATTCTTATGTAGTGATGTGCGCCTTAGACCAGCAGAGGGCGCTTACCCGTATAAAAGACCACTCTAGCAGCTCTTACATCCTGGATCTGTTGGAGCAAAGTGCCCCATTCTGGAGTCTAACTACATGCAAAATTGGTACGCCACTGCCTAGCTTAGCGTTATGAGTTTCAATGTCTAGCTTAAAAAAATGTCCTCTACTTAGGACCTAACAACAACGCTGGCCTTTCTGTTGCGACTGCTTTTTAATACTCCGACTTGCAACACTTTTCTACCGATTTAGTTATTGTAACACTACTGTCTGTGTCTGCCTCGGCCATGCGCTGCCTCCTGTGGTCAGGTCCATGGTCTGGAATTGGATGGACATTGAATTATTAATAGCTATTGTGACATTATGGGTTAGATGTGGCGGTGGCCAATAGGGGGCGACGCCTGGTATAAAAGCTCCGTTTAGACCCCCGGTACTTCCTCTGTCTCTGATACAACTGCTGTCGGTTTCGGTGGGCTTTGCCGTCGGGGTGTGCGCCGTCCTCGGCTCTATCAAGTTCGAATCCGTTACGCTTTCCAACTCGTGTAATTTAGTTTAGCAAATGCTTAATAAGACCTTTCTGTAGTGCTGGAAGCAGAGCCCCGCCATGCGCACCGCTGCAGCGCCTCATCGCTCTGTAGGTCGGCGGCTGGCAGTCATGGGGTCCCTCGTTGAAGCTGTTGGTGTGGCAAGTCATATCCCCCACCGGGGTCCGACGTTGAAGCTGGTGACTGGGGTAGTCATCGAGTGATGGCTAGTTGTGGGAGTGCGGTACGTTAATTGCACTGGTTCCAGTGGTCTGTAGCTTAGCATTTAGCTTAACCAAACTGTTCCTCTTAAAACAGGTTCCAGGGCTCAGTGGCGCCGGGCACCTGCTGCCTTGCCTTGCGCTTGCCTCGTCTACTTTTGTTTCAATGTGTTTTGGTGGAGATCGCTAAACGAATGTGAACGGACTGAACAAAATATGAATATGATATAACATTTGGCACCAGAAAATAAACGTTAATATGCTGAATGGAACTCTGCCTCTCTATTCAATGTTAAAATGAACCGGTGTTGCCTTTTATGTTTAGTTTAGCTATATTTATTTTTCCGGGTTTACCCCGATGGCGTTGTTGGTTTTTCTTTATTTTTTATTTTCATTACAGCTAAAGTTAAAACATTATTTAACGTCCACCTTTCATTTGTGCTAAATTTTAACTAAGAGAACCCTCGGCATGCCACACTATGAACTTGTGGACTGGTAAACGAACCTGAAAAGTGAACTGAAACTTAATGTGAAAGTTCAATGGAACTTAAATAATCTTTTATATAAAATACCAGCTGTGAACTCAACTCTCAATGTAAGATGAACCTGTAGTGGCTTATATTTCGGTATTTTATTTTTCGGTCTTTTGCTGGTGGTGTTGTTGGTCTTTTATTCATTAACAGCTATTCAAATTTTAGTTTTATTCTTTGTTTAACGCCGCCCTGCCACAGTTCCTGCCGGCCTATGACACACATCACTACATTTAGTTACAGGAACAGACATGATAGTACAGCAAATCATTGGTGCATTCTGTCAAACATTAACCTATTACAGTAAATAACTGCTTCGGGTCCTGGAAAAGTACAGAATGTTGAGTTCAGGCACGTATTCATCTCATATCAATGCTACAGAGTCCAGATTAACAACCTTTTCATAATAAAAGAAAGATAAGTATGGCTTTATAGCATACAATTTCAGGTAAAGGACAAGACCTTTATCTAAGGAGGTGGCCACTTGTTTTCAGCATAATAAAGGACATTGAGGAAACAACTTAATATTAGGCTCGGGAAGTGTCTGTGGTTACCATGGAAATAATGGCAAATCCGCAATGTTTATTGTCAGTTTAGCAGAACTTCCATAGGAATACATTACACAAAATGATTAAAAAAAGTAAACTAAACAGCCATGGAGCAGCCCAATAAACTGCTGGGTCAGTACCGGTAAGTTTATCTTCACTCTGTAGTGCCAGAATATGATTTAATTAACGCTATTTCCAGTATTTAGCTATTTAAAATCTCCATTGGTTTAACATGGGACCAACTGAAACATTCTAATGCTGCGTGATGTCACGCAGCATTAGAATGTTCCCGAGCCTAATTTGTACCAGGAGTAGCCAGAGTACCAGGATTTCTCCCACTCCCACAAGTCAAAGGTCAACACTGTAAATAATGTCTGTGTCTGTCTCTACATATTAACCCTGTTGTCCTGTCTAAGGCTCAAAGTCACTGTCTTCAGTCACCCATGAATCCAAACCGAAACTGGTTTCTAACTTTACTCTAACTTTTTTAGTTGTAAATTAGTAAACTTTTCCACTAAAAAGTATGTAGTAAATGCAGCACTTTGTGAAAAAATTAGACATCTGTGTACTGTCTGAACTGAATAATAAGATTTTTAGTTCTGATCAGGATCTGAATGCTGCTCTCTGATTGGCTGAGCTTGGGCGGTCACTCCAGTTTCACTTTGTTGTTTGTAAAAAGACGTTTATACGCCATAAATGCAACCAAATGAATACATGTCGGTATTAACTTCGTGTCGAAGGATTTAAGAGAGGAAATTGTCAAAAAGCTTAAAAGCTAAATTGTGTTTGCAGTGTAAAAATCAGCTACCCCACCTTTAAGAGATTAGTTCTTCATTTCTGAACTAAAAAATCTTTGTCCAGAAGGAATCAGCTTATAAGAATACTTTGGGACAAGCGCTGGAACTGATTAGACTACAGAGAATCCAGAGTATTCTGTTTAATGAGCTGACTGAGAGAGTTCTTTTTTTCTACAGAAATGCTCCCAAACCATGAGCTTAATGCAAAGGTCAAGACCGATTCCATAAGAATGTCATTATAGCTTTGTCTATTTAAAAAAAAAAAAAAAGATAATTCCCTCAGACAATAGAGATGCTGGTGACCTTTCTTGCACACAGCTGCACAGATATAACAATTCATTTTTGAGTAATTCTAGTTCCAAGATACTTGTAGACTCTACAGATTCAACTGGCTGAACTTTTATGTTGTGACACTGTGTGGTAGAGCACGTTTACCAAAATCAATGATCATATCCTTGATTTTACACACTTTTAAGTGTAGATATGACACCATGTAACAAAATCTTTCGCTTTTCTGGAGCAGGCTCACAATGATGATATTTTATGATGGGTCCTCTGGCATTTATTAGTATACAAGGTTGGTTTAATTTCAGTATCTGGAATCCGGTTTCTTGACACCAGGTTGTTTCATTTATAATTTGAATTGTCCTGTTTTAAAAATGAATGAAGTAGTTTATATGGAGCATTTGTTTAACTGTTTAGCCAGATGGCAAAAAACAACACAAAAGGAACAAACACTAAAGTTTGTAAAATCACACTTTTCTAGAGGATTTCAGTGTTTCTAATGGAAGTCAATGGGACAAAATGGCTCCAACAGAACAAGAGACAAAACTACAAACTGCTTCTGCACAAAACTACAAAATCATCCAAGTTAAAGTTGGACTGATTTTGAACATGTCCAAGTATATACAGTGCCTTGCAAAAGTATCCAACCCCTTGAACTTTTCTACATTTTTCTTATTATGACCACAAAAATCAAACTTATTTCACTGAAACTTTGTGTGAAAGACCAACACTAAGTTGCACACAATTGTGAAGTGGAAGGACAGTCATACATGATCTATTTTTTTTTTTTTACAAATAAAAGCTGAAAATTAGGCGTGCAAAATTATCCAACCCCTCTGAGTCAATATTTTGTGGAACCGCCTTTTGCTGCAATTACAGCTCCAAGTCTCTTTGGGTATGTTTCTACCAGCTTTCCACATCTTGAGACTGACATTTTTTGCCCATTCTTCTTTGCATAATAGCTCCAGCTCAGTCAGATTAGATGGAGTGTGTTTGTGAACAGCAGTTTTCTGATCTTGACACAGATTCTCGATTGGATTTAGGTCTGGGCTTTGTCTGGGCCATTCTAAGACATGAATATGTTTTGTTTTAAACCATTCCAATGTAGCCTTGGCTTTATGTTTGGGGTTGTTGTCCTGTTGAAAGATAAACCTCCGCCCCAGTCTCAAGTGTTTTCAGACTCCAATAAGTTTCTTCCAATATGCCCTGTATTTGGCTCCATCCATCTTTCCATCAACTCTGACCATATTCCCTGTCCCTGCTGAAGAAAGCATGTGCAGAAAATAATGCTGGCACTTGTATTTTTGATTGTGTGGATGGTGTATTTAGAGTCATGAGCAGTGTAGGTTTCTGCCACACATAGCGTTTTGCATTTTGGCCAAAAGTTCAATTTTGGTCTCATCTGACCAGAGCACCTTCCTCCACATGGTTACTGTGTCCCCCACATGGCTTTTGGCAAAGTGAAAACGGGATTTTTTATGGCTTTCTTTCAGCAAAGGCTTTCTTCCCATAAAGGCCAGATTTGTGTAGTGCAGACTAAAAGTTGTACCTTTGACAGATTCTCTAACCTGAGCTGTAGATCTTTGCAGTTCCTCCAGAGTCACCGGGGACCTCTTGGCTACATCTCTGACCAGTTCTCTCCTTGTTCAAACTGTAAGTTTAAGTGGACAGCCTGGTCTTGGTAGATTTGCAGTTGTGCCATACTCCTTCCATTTATGGATGATGGTGTAACAGTGCTCTGTGAGATGTTTAGAGCCTTGGAAATCTTTTTATAACCTAATCCTGCTTTTTACTTCTCCACAGCTTTATCCCTGACCTGTGTGGTGTGTTCTTTGGTCTTCATGGTGCTGACTGCTCCCCAATACTCTCAAACAAACCTCTGAGGTTTTTACAGAACAGTTTGTCATGGCCTACATGACACTGCCCTTCCTTGTGCCCCCTCCTTACCTGTGTGTGGGCGGAGTCTGCTGGAGCCTTCCTCACCTGCTCCAGATCTGCAATCAAGCTCCTTTGTTCTACCCTGCGCTCCAGTGAGACTCTGCCAGATAGTTTTTCGTCTTCACACGGTGAACCTCTTGGCTGCTCTCTAGAGTTTTTGTATTTTTGAATTTTGCTTACTTACCTTTCATCTGGTCTGCAGTGTCTTACCTGTGCTGCTGCTCCGGTGATCCTCCTGTGCTGCTGCTCCAGTGCTGCTGCTCCAGTGTTCCTCCTGTGCTGCTGCTCTGTGCCTCTGCTCCAGTGTTCCTCCTGTGCTGCTGCTCCTGTGCCTCTGCTCCAGTGTTCCTCCTGTGCTGCTGCTCCTGTGCCTCCTGTGCTGCTGCTGCCCCTGTGCTGCCCCTGTGCCGCTGCTCCAGTCCCGTGCTGCCCCTGTGCTGCTGCTCCAGCTCTGCTCATCCCTCAACTTACCTGCTCCAGATCTAATAAATTCATTCGGATCTTTGTGAAGTCTTGTGTCCATATTTTTGGGTCTTTCCACTGCTGAGCCATAACAGAACTATCTGGCCAAATGGACCCATCGGACCAAGACTCAGTTCTCCAAGCCCTGGCTGCTCAGGGAGTTAGAGTCGGCCATCATGAACAAATCCTGAAACAAGTCACTGAAAAACTCCGTGAATTATCTAATAACGTTTCTCAACTTGCTTCACAAATGGACCAACTATCCGCCCAGCTCTCAACTGTCTTGCAATCACCACTGCTGCTCAACCTCAGGCCAATGTGCTTCCTCCAGCCCTGCCTTCTGCCTCAGCTGCTCGTGAGCCTCACATTCCCACTCCAGAGCGCTTCTCCGGTGATCTGGGGTGCTGCAGTCATTTCCTTCTCCAGTGCTCCCTCGTTTTCGACCTGCAACCCAACACCTACGGCACAGATAAGTCCCGTTTAGCCTTTTTACTCAGTTTACTCACTGGTAGAGCTGCACAATGGGCTACAGCTATTTGGGAAGCAGACTCCAACCTATGTAATTCATATAATGACTTCACTGCTGAGATGAGAAAAGTTTTTGAACACCCTCTTAAAGGTAAAGAGGCTGCTAAACGCCTCCTTTCACTTACCCAAGGTTCGTCTTCTGTAGCGCAGTTTGCTATAGATTTTCGCATTTTAGCCGCTGAGAGCGGGTGGGATGATACAGCTTTACAAGGAGCATTTTTGAGAGGATTGTCAGAGAAAATTAAGGATGAACTTGCTGCACGAGATGAGACCACGTCCCTCGAGGACTTATTTCCTTGGCCACTCGTCTTGACAACAGGCTCAGAGAAAGACAAAGGGAGAAGAGACAGTTTTCACCACGCGCTCTGACTACTCCCTCCTTCGTTGCTCCTACAACTAACATTCCTACTGTTCCTTCCAGTCCACCGGTGCCATCCACTGGAGAGGAACCCATGCAGCTGGGCCGGGCCCGACTCACACCTGCTGAACGCCAGCGTCGCCAAAGGTCAGGATTGTGTATTTATTGTGGACAAGCTGGACACTTCATGAATACCTGCCCCCAGAGACCAAAAGATTTGGCTCACCAGTAAGAGGAGAGGTTCTGGTGAGCCATACCTCATCTCTCCTGACTCCACCTCCACAAAGGCTGCAGCTCCAATCCACCCTGTTTTGGGCACGTGAGTCTCTTCCACTCTTTGCACTAATTGATTCGGGAGCAGATGATAACTTTATTGACTCAGACTTTGTTTCTCAAGCTAATATTCCTCTTAATCACATTGAACCCACTCGAGATGTCAATGCTCTTAACGGGGAAAGGCTAGCCAGGATTACACATCAAACTGTTAACCTTACACTGGTTTTGTCTGGTAATCATAGTGAAGTCATTCGTTTTTTAGTTATTTCCTCTCCTCATGCTCCTGTTGTTTTGGGACTACCCTGGTTAAAGAAACACAATCCGCATATTGACTGGGTTCGTAATAAGATTTCTAGTTGGAGTGTTTTCTGTCATTCTAGTTGTCTTAAGTCTGCCATAACGTCTACTAAACTAGTGCAGCCCATGCCTCTCTCTCCTCCAGACCTATCCACGGTGCCCTCTGAATATCATGATCTTGGAGAAGTTTTCAACAAAAGCAAAGCACTTTCTCTACCTCCCCACCGACCCTATGATTGTGCTATTGATCTGCTCCCTGGTGCTCCCTTGCCTACCAGTCGCTTGTATAAACTCTCTGGTCCAGAGAAGGAGGCTATGGAGGCTTATATAAGGGATTCATTAGCTGCAGGGTTAATTCGTCCATCTTCGTCACCAGTAGGAGCAGGGTTCTTCTTTGTTGATAAAAAGGACAAGACTTTACGACCCTGCATTGACTATCGAGGGCTGAATGACATAACTGTAAAAAATAAGTACCCTCTTCCCCTTATTGATTCAGCGTTTGAGCCTCTTCATCAAGCCACCATTTTTTCTAAGTTAGACTTAAGGAACGCATATCATCTGGTTCGCATACGACAGGGTGACGAGTGGAAAACTGCCTTTAATACTCCTCTTGGTCATTTTGAGTATTTGGTGATGCCATTTGGTCTTACGAATGCACCAGCAGTTTTTCAAGCACTTGTTAATGACGTTCTTAGGGATATGTTGAATAAGTTTGTCTTCGTCTATTTGGATGATATTCTTGTGTTTTCCAGAAATTTTCAAGAACACGTTGAGCATGTCAGGCTCGTTCTACAACGGCTTCTGGAAAATAAGCTTTATGTGAAAGCGGAAAAGTGCGCCTTTCATGCTACATCCGTGAATTTTCTGGGCTTTGTCATTGAGCAGGGGCAGATCATGGCAGACCCAGACAAAGTTAAAGCCGTGGCAGAGTGGCCCAGACCAGAAACCAGGAAGCAGTTGCAGCGGTTCTTGGGGTTTGCCAATTTTTATAGGAGGTTTATAAAGGATTACAGCAAAAGAGCAGTCCCATTAACTCGTCTCACATCCACTCTCACGCCTTTTAAGTGGTCCTCTGAGGCAGAGGATGCTTTCTGTACCCTTAAGACCTTGTTTACCTCTGCTCCTGTCCTAACTCACCCTGATCCCTCCAGGCAATTCATCGTCGAGGTTGACGCGTCTGATTCCGGAGTGGGAGCAGTCCTGTCCCAGCGGTCACCCGTGGATCAAAAGGTTCATCCATGCGCCTTCTTCTCCCGGCGTCTTTCTCCTGCTGAGGTAAACTATGATATTGGAAATCGTGAACTTTTGGCTGTAGTGTTGGCTTTGCAGGAGTGGAGGCACTGGCTGGAGGGCTCAGAACTTCCCTTCGTTGTCTGGACCGACCACAAAAACCTGGCTTATCTGCGCTCTGCCAAGAGACTCAACTCTCGACAGGCTAGATGGGCACTTTTTCTCGGAAGATTTAACTTCATCCTCACTTATCGCCCTGGCTCCCGGAACATTAAGCCTGATGCCCTGTCTCGTCTGTCCGCACCTGATATTCCTGAATCCCCACCTACTTCTATTCTGCCTGCTACTTGCTTTATTGAGGATGACTCTTCTCCAGATCCACCTGCCTCTTGCCTGGTTGGCTCAGTTCACTGGGAGATTGAAAGAGTGGTCCGGGAGGCGCTACGAGCTCAACCTGACCCAGGTAACGGTCCAACTAACTGTTTGTTTGTGCCAGATGCAGTACGAGCTCCAGTTCTCCAGTGGGGGCACAGTTCGAGACTTACCTGCCATCCTGGGTTCCACCGGACCTTGGCTTTCATCAGGCAGAAATTCTGGTGGCCATCTATGCACAAGGACATCCGCTCCTTCATCTCTGCCTGTTCCACTTGTGCCCGAAGCAAGTCTAGTCATCAAGCGCCGTCTGGTCTCCTCAACCCCTTGCCTACTCCCCGCAGGCCATGGTCTCACATTGCACTTGACTTTGTCACTGGACTTCCGAACTCTGACGGTAATACAGCAATTCTTACTATTGTAGACCGTTTTTCTAAAGCAGTGCATTTTGTACCCCTCCCCAAATTGCCCAGTTCCACCGAAACTGCTCATCTTTTGGTCCTTCATGTATACAGGCTCCACGGCATTCCGGCAGATATTGTTTCAGATCGAGGGCCACAATTCACTTCCCAGGTGTGGAAAGCCTTTTCCCAAGCCATGGGAACCTCTGTCAGTCTCTCATCTCGTTACCATCCCCAGTCCAATGGGCAGACCGAGCGTGCAAATCAGGACCTTGAATCAGCTCTACGTTGTGTCACGGCCCGTAACCCAGCTACCTGGAGTTCTTACTTGCCTTGGGTCGAATACGCACACAACTCCCTTGTCTCCTCGGCCACAGGTATGACTCCATTTATGGCTTCGTTGGGTTTTCAACCGCCTCTCTTCCCAGACCAAGAGGAGGACATAGCGGTTCCTTCAGTCCAGACCCATTTAAGGCGTTGTAGACGTGTTTGGAGGGCTGTTCATGCTGCTCTGCAGCGCACGACTACACGAAATCGGAGATTTGCTGATAGACACCGGAAGCCTTCTCCTCAGTATCAGCCTGGACAGAAGGTTTGGTTGTTCTCCCGTGACCTCCCTCTACAAGTTGATTCTAGAAAGCTTGCGCCTAAGTTTATTGGGCCATATGTCATTGAGAAGGTGCTTAATCCTGCTGTGGTGCGCCTCAAGTTGCCTCCCTCCCTTAAATCCATCCATCATTTCACGTGTCTCTTTGAAGCCAGTGTCATCCTGCCCACTGCCCACGGTGAACCTCTTGGCTGCTCTCTAGAGTTTTTGTATTTTTGAATTTTGCTTACTTACCTTTCATCTGGTCTGCAGTGTCTTACCTGTGCTGCTGCTCCGGTGTTCCTCCTGTGCTGCTGCTCCAGTGCTGCTGCTCCAGTGTTCCTCCTGTGCTGCTGCTCCTGTGCCTCTGCTCCAGTGTTCCTCCTGTGCTGCTGCTCCTGTGCCTCTGCTCCAGTGTTCCTCCTGTGCTGCTGCTCCTGTGCCTCCTGTGCTGCTGCCCTGTGCTGCCCTGTGCCGCTGCTCCAGTCCCGTCTGCCCCTGTGCTGCTGCTCCAGCTCTGCTCATCCCTCAACTTACCTGCTCCAGATCTAATAAATTTATTCGGATCTTTGTGAAGTCTTGTGTCCATATTTTTGGGTCTTTCCACTGCTGAGCCATAACACACACTGTGCTATCATTTAAATCAGGTGATTAAAAACAGGTTATTAAATGTCATGTTTAAGTTTCTCTTCTCACATTTTAACATGCAGGCTGGCAGAGTATAAAAAACTGCCATTAAGACCAATCATTGTAGAGAAGAGTTGTAACAGTGGCGCTTTAACCAATCAGGAACACAATAGACGTCATCCAATTAGCGTTTGACCACTCCTACACTCAGCAAATGTCAATACTAGAAGTGGGTACATGCAGGTTTTATTGTAATACTAGGATATCTAGGGATGTCCAAAAGTAGCTTCTATGACAAAGTGGTGCATTTTCACACAGTTTATTTTCTACCAGTTTAATTATGACTGATGCACGTAGATGTTTCTGTGTTTCAGGTTAGAACAACATGAAGAAACCCAAGACTATGAAACAAGTTTCAATGGCTCTCACTAAGTTGTAGTTGATTTTGAGCAGGTTTGAAAAGTATAAAAGTATCCAGGCTGCAGGGAGTAAAGTTTTGGTAAGATGGACGTGATGTCATCTTAATATTTTTGAAATTCGAGTCATTCATCATATCTTTGTAGCTAAGAAATTCTGAAAGTTTGATATGGATTTTGAGTTTGTTATAGTGAAGTTGGGATAACAAACTTTTTTAGTTGGAGATTAGTAAATTTTGTATTTTCCACTCTAAGGTCTGATAAATGCAGCACTTTGTTGTAAAAAAGTACTGCCTGAATTGAATAATAACCATTTTAGTTTTCATAAGGAGCTGAATGCAGCTCTCTGATTGGCTGTGCTTGGGTGGTTCTCCCTAGTTTCACTCTGTTGTTTGTAAGAAGTGTTTTTAAGCCATAATTGCCACCAAAATGAATACACGTATTAAGCATGTGTCGAAAGATTTATGAGAGGAAGTGTGAGATTTAATATCAACATTTGTACCTTTTTAATGGAAACACTTTGGACTTTTACATTTTAAGTTTGTTGGTAACTGAAAGGAGACAAGCAAGGTGTGGTACTGGAGAGAAGGTCAGAGTGGTCCTGCTCCTGAACCTAAATGAATCATTTTTAACTTTCTTTTTTTCTTCTTTTCAGAGAAACATTTGTGAGTGGAGAGATGGAGAGGAGGAGGAGGCTTATATTGTTCTCACGTTTGTCTTCACCTACACATCACAGATGATTTATGAGATTTAATACCTAAACTGTGTTTGCAGTGTAAAAATCAGCTACCTCACCTTTAACGTTTAGTTTATTTGTGCCTTTAGAGTTCATAAATAATGAACAAGGCAACGGCTCTGGATTAGATCAAGTCTAACTAAAAAAAAAAAGACTCTTGCTTTACAGACAGATTATCCTTGTATATGACAGTTATTTGTATTTTACTTAACCCTTATTTGATCACTTCTTAGACCTTTAAGCCTACTTTTATAACTTGTTTTTTCTAACTAAAATCTACCCTCAAACATGTCTGATTGTGGATGCTGACTGTCCTGGTTCTCCTCTGTCATCCCCAGGCCTACATAACATAAAAAATTCTGAGTTTTAAAACTCGAAATTCTGACTTTTTGTGGTCTTCTTTTTTTTTCTTTTCACTGGCGGAAACGGCTTCCATACTTTTTAACTTGATAGATGCACATTGTATGGTCTTGTTAGTGATGGGTAGGTTTGGTAAACATAGAATACTAAGTATTTTGGGGGATTTTTTGGGTACCAATACTTGATGCCAGTACATCCTTACAGATGAAGACATTTAAAAAAATAACAAACACGAGTCTATATCCACTTATCAGTACTTCAATATTGATGCTCCCATTACTAGTTAAAGTATCAACAAACTTTCAGACATAAATGTACTTTAAAGTGTTTATTCAAATATGTACTTTTAATTCTTATAGAATATTACAAATGATGGTCCAGAATCACTTTTTTCAGTGTATGACTCACTATATAGCAATATATTGTCCACTTATATACTGCTATATATGTTAAAATAGATGAGACATTTTATCATATATTGAAATATATTTTCTAATGTATTGCAATATAAATTCTAGTATATTGCAATATATTTTAGTTTCGTAAGGGTGTCTGTGGAGAATCTAAAGTAAAAAGAGTGAAGTGCCCAGGACTGGCCACATACAAGGAGGAGCTGTCCAAGAGCCCGTTCTGCTGCGGTCTGTGCGGATGCGACTGTCGTAAGATGTCTGCCCTGCAAGTGCACATGCATATCCACTCTGGAGAGAAGCCCTACTGCTGCTCGAGAGAGGCCTTCACCTCACCACCTTCAACCAGTCGGGACGTCTGAGGGAGCGCGAGAAGATCCACAGCGGGGAGAAGTATGGCTGTCTTCAGTGTGGTAAGAACAGGCCTTTTCACATTCTGCTGAAGAGTTGTGTTACTGAGGTCTGCTGATTGAAGCAGTGGAACCTGTGCTCACTACATGAGTCATTTTACACAGCTTTGACCTTAAGTAAGGCTTAAGGCCAGGCCAGATGGGAAGAACTTGTGCAGCTGTCAGCTCAAACTATTGTTCAGCCTCCAGTCACATTGAAATAGTCTTTATTAGATTATTTACAAAGGACAGCACAAAGAGCATTATTACGTCACATTAAATTAGCGTATATTCTGGATTGTAAGTTACACTTTTTTTCATCGTCTGAGTGGGGGTGCGACTTATACTCAGGTGTGACTTGTATATATAAATAAAAGTGAATTTGTGAAGAACTATTAATATAATACAAGTTCTGACCAGGCTCTTCCTGCTTCTCAACGGCAGCGAGGGACAAATGCCTTTTCATGCTGCTGAGATGTAACACTGACGCTGTGAGGTGCAGACACTTGTGTAAGTGCAGAGGTAATATTTATAAAACTGTAGACCTGGACAAACATAGGGCTCCATTCAACAAAAATACCAGGACAGAGAGTGCTGATTCAGTCTGATTTCAAGAGGATTATTTCTCTTGACCATGATTGTAATGAAAGACAAACACTGATGTTCGTCTGGTGACTGGTAAACAACGAAAACTCGCTGCTGCATTTCCTTGTTTCTGTGGTAATATCAGCGGAGCACTCACAGATCAGCAGCATCAGCAGCGCAGGGGAAAACTTTGCAGAGGAATCAATGAAGGACTGATTTTTATGCACAAAGCCACAGAAATAACACATGAAGTTTGGGCAAAATAAACTGTGGATTTAACAGAAAGAGAAATGTGGAATGTAACATGGACACGAGACACATTGCAGATGATGTAGTGACATTTTAGTCGATTCATGCAGAGTTTAGTCATTTATCTGTTTTGCCTCATGTCAGCGGCTCTGCAACCTCTGTCACAAAAACTCAAACTGGAGTGGGATTGAAAAACATGTCTCACGTCTGTTCTTGGTGTTAATTTCCCCAAACAAATGGGATTTATAATCCGGTACAACTTATATACGTTTTTTCATTCCATTATAGTCATTTTTTGGCTTGTGCGACTTACAAGCCAAAAAAAAAAAGTTTGATTTACCGGAAAACATGGTAAATCAAACTTGCCCCACAACCAACTGTCCTCCCTCTAAAGAGTGTATTCTACTGATGTCTTACCTATGCTCCATCAGGATGGTCTCAAACATTAGCCTCCTTTGGGTCAAATTAAGTGAAAGTGTAATCCACATGCGGTTTTGTTCTGAGTACTTGAGTGTAGTGCAGAACCAGGACTAACCGTGCTTCTCACTTTCCCAGGTTAGACGTTCACCCGCGCGTCCAGCCTGAAGAACCACACGAGGGAGCGTGTGATTCACCCGCTCCCACGACGACTGCACCAACGCAAGCACATGAGCCTCCACCCCAAAGAGGAACCCGAGGAGCTGGACGAGAGCGTGTTCAAAGACTTCTACAGCGACCACAACTCTCCCATGAACATGTGCATAGCAGACCGGCAGAAGGACACAGCTCCTCCTCACACCTCAGAGCCCTCTGTGTCCATGTTCCACACACACACTTACAGCCCAGTGCACCAGCTGCTCGTGAGACTATCTGGAAGTGAGGACCTGTGCACCAGCTTCACGACAGCCCAGTGTGAGGTACATGCAGGTGGAACTTTGACCAGAGTTTGGGTCACAATGTGCATTCTGGTCACATTTGTAGAACTGATAAATGTGTAGCAACTTTACAGAGACAAGAGAAAATCTGAAGAGGAAGTAGATAAATGTATTCCTCTGTAGGACCGGTAGTCTTTGGAGTGGGAAGGCTTCAACTTAAAAATAGCACAAGTTGTCTGCGCCTAACGAAAAATCAATTCACTGTCCATTTGTAGAAGAGTTAAAAAGCCTTTTATTCCATTGTGGCTAACACATAAAAAATTCTGCCACAACCACAACAAGTTTTGTGGACTGACTATTTCACATTCTGTAAAAACACAACAGAGCCAGAGTTTACCTGCCTGCACGTAGGGCTGGTAATATCATGATCTCATCTGACAATCTGCTTTTCAGATGAAATTGTTCCACTGTTCAAATACAATTGTTTCCTTCCGTTTCTGTGATTGTCATGGCTGTCGAGCTGAATTTAACCAATCACTGAGAAGTACGAACATTCTGAAGAAACACATTTGGAACGTACAAAATCTCAGAAGGTTTAATCGTTTGGAAAATGTGAAATGTCCATAAGTTCAACAAAATGGTGCGTTGCTTCAGTGGCCAAGTACGTATAGTGGCACTGCACCAGTCTTTATTATTCAACTGAAAACAAATGTTAGTTTTTAGTCTGAAAAAGGAATACTGACTTGTTTTATTTGTTATTTTTGACTCATTGGCCAGTTTTTAACCTCCAAATGTCAATGTGATTACCTTCTAATCAAAACAATCCCCAGATGAGTGTCTCGTTAATCTGCAGCACAGTTCAGACATTTCTCCAGTTCTCAAAAGCCTTACAGCAGCATGTGTTAGTGATGAGCTTTCTTCTATGTGTTTGGACTAGATGATGTTATTTACTCAGTATTGACTGTAGCTTTTAAGAATGTATTTATTTAAAGTTGGGCTAGCTAACTTTTTAGTTGTAAATAAGTAAACTTTGTGTTTTTTACCAAAAAGTCTGTGATAAATGCAGCACTTTGTGAAAAAATGAGCCCAGAGAGAACTGTCTGAATTGAATAATAAAGGGTTTTAGAATGCAGCGTTCTGATTGGCTGAGCTTGGGTGGTCCTCTCCAGTTTCACTTTTAAAGAGAAAAACAGAAGGTTTAAGTCAAAATTGGAACCGAAACTAATACATATTGATATTAACAATGTGTTGGAAGGATATATCAGAGAAAGTTGCAAACACAAATCTGGCAGTGTGAAACTCACCTACTCCACCTTTAAACACTTATTATTCAACATTCATCTGATGTGTCACAGCAAAACAGAGTTTATGTGAAAGAATGACAATAAAGCAGTCATTTCAGTCCAACCAGCCCCAATCACTCACATTCACAACACATCATGCCACATCCAGGGCAAGTGCAAACACAGAATCTGCACTTACATTTAAGACAAATAGTTTTTTTCTTTTTATCAGGCGCTAGAAACAAAATACTCAGTAGGACATTTCTGCGTCGCTTCAAAACAATATTAACACTTTAATCTTGTGTTTGATCTACTGACAACCTCTACCTCAAAAACAAGAAAATACACAGTTTACATCAGGCCGATTCAATAGGTGGTCCAGCGGGCCAAATTGCGGCCACTAAGACAGATAGCTTGATAAAACAGACCTGACCCAACTTTTTAAACACATTTTGTTGCTATTGTTGTTGTTTTATGCTAACAGCAGTCGGAGAGTTCAGATTTTTAACTGTTGCACAACAAATAATTTCCTCAACAAACAAAATCAAAAACATTTTATTTAAGAACAGAAAGGAAATGAGTTGGACTGTGAGTGATCAAATCAAATAATTTATTTTTGTATAGCCCAAAATCACAACAACAGTCGTCTCTGAAGACTTCCCAAGATTATTAATTTTAGCAAATATGAATAATAGGAAATCAAAATAAAACAATACATAAATAAAAGAATACATCCTATACAACACTAAAAGTCTCACAGGTCTGTTTTGCCCTTTGTCTTAGCCTTGGTCTTAATTATTCCTCTGTTGGCCACTAGTGGCTCTATCCAGGCGCTATACTCTGTCAGTGTAGAAGGTGTGGCTCCAGCCAGATGTGGGGGTGCAATTTCCTTCAGTGAACCTGAGATGTGTCAAGTCTGTGACAAGTGATCTTCTGCATTAAGATCACAGGCAAAAGTGAACTGTAGCAGCAGCTTCAGTTTGGGAAAAAAAGTGTAATAATAGAAATCTATTTGGTGAAAGTCTATTCATATGACAGACTTTAACAACTTTGTCTAGAAATGTGTCTTTTCTTTTACATAAAGCCTGTTGACCACTTGTCACAGACGTGACATATCTCAGGTTCACTAAAGGAAACTGCTCCCCCACATCCGGCTGAAGCCACACCTTCTACACTGACAGTGTATAGAGCCCAGAGAGAGCCACTAGTGGCCAACAGAGGAATACTTAAGACCAAGGCTAAGACAAAGGGCAAAATAGACCTGTGAGTGTTTTATTGTTGTATTTTATGAATCCCAATGAAAAGAGATCACTAGTGAAGAGACCATTCTGAGTTGTTTGTGAATAATGAATGTAAAACACATTTGTAGTTCAGTACTTTAGTCCTGCTTGTTAATAGAATTGAATAGCCCTGGTTTAAACAAATCAGGATGAACCTAAAATTGGGATCTGGCTCCTAAAGAAATAGCAATTTAAAGTTTGAGCCGCGTGGCCCAGCCCTGCCTGCATGTTAGATCTGACTCTTAGAACAACTTCTCACAGACAACAACACAACTCCACTGGAACATGTCACTGTTAAACTCTAGAATATCTGCTGAGCACTTGTTGTTCGAACCAGTGTTCCAAAACACAAGTCAACACCGGTCACATGATATAGGTTCATGAGCTGCGTGACGTCACTGAAGTGGTTCATGAAACACTGAAGTTTTGAACGTGCTTCACTGGACGGCTCACACAGGGATTTCAACCAACCACAAAGCAGCGCATGTGTCTCAACCTACTCCCACAGAGTTCAAAGATATTTTGGCTTCGTGCTAGATAGTCGGATCTGGAGGGACGAAAGTGAGCTGGTTGCCATGGTAATAATGTGACCACCTGTCCCGCTTTTGGTTGAACTGTCACGTCATTTGGGCTTCTGACCCGCGTCCCGCATCAGACATGACGATTACAGCTCTTACAGAGGTTATGCACTGACATCATTTTATGTGAAAAGTGCTCCTAAACATTCTGACAAGTTTGTGGCAAACACAATGGAGAAAAAGTGCTTTTTTGCCTTTTTCATCCTTGGAGTTTTTGTTTTTTACACAAATATTATTTTTTTTTGTGACAAAATGCAACTAACAATAAATTCTGTTTATTTTAGGTGAAAAAAAATGGAATCCCAATCCCACTAAGAGTGAGAGTTTGAGTTTATGCTGATACAGATGAGACTGTAAAGGTGCACTAACATATCCAAGCTTAGGTCCAGACAAAAGAACAGGTCTTTTCAGAAGCAGGGGAGGTTTTTTGAATAAAAACCTTGAAATCTGATTAAGCACAGCTTTCATGGCTTTGTTTATTTGTACTGACTCAACATATACACTTACACAAACTGTATTAGAACAAGCTTTATTCTAACCATGTCAGATCAGGATGAAACACTGTAGAGTCGTTTGTTTCAAGTGCTTTGCTGGTTCATGAGGCTTCGTTTTGCCGTCTCTGGGGCTCTGGAGGTCCTGACTATGACCACATGTGAATATCCTCCTCTTTCTTTATGTTTACACACATCCTTCTCTTCTCTCTGTTCCATTTGGGCTTATTGTACTGACCATAGACTGTATATATATTATACAGTCTATGGTACTGACCAAACAGGCGTCAGAATGTCACAGCGCCCCTCCAGGCCCGGCGGACACACTACAATCTCTGGGACTTGATTCAGATATTTATGATTACAGCTGTCACAACCAAATGAAATCAATCATTTTCTTTCTTTATCATTGTCATTTTCCTTATAAAATGAAACTCTGTGAATGAAAAAAGAAATCTTGACAAAACATATGGATGCATTTGTTTGAAAATGGATTAGAACAAAAAAAAAAATCTAAAGCTCTAGGGCTCCACCTTTAGAGTGAGGTTTGTGTGAGGTTCTGGGCTGGATCATTTGTATTTGTCTGTTATTTAGTGGTTGATTGGTATCACATGTATTTCAGCGGTGGGGAAACCATGTTGTACAGGCTGAAAAGAATTGTTTGTTTATTGGAAAACAGACACATTTTGGTGCATTTTGGGAAATTTTACATTTATTTCTTGATAACACTTTCACCTTATTCTGTTGAGCCTATTTCATAAAAAACATATACATTTCTCAAAACAGGTGTTCAAACAACCAAGTGAATAAAAGATAAATGACAGTTAGCCGTATGGACACATAGCCTGGGATCATGGTTTGGTTTGGTTTGGTTTGGTTGAGATGTGTCTGGGTCTGGAGTGTTTTGAACTAACAGCTCCTATTTTCTATCAGGTTTACACTCGTACAAAGTCAGCTGTTTGTTTGTTCTACTTTTAGGCCTTCACATGTCCTAATCCTGTGTGTCCTGTCCTGCTCAGTGAGGGGGCTTCAGACTGCAGGTCCTGAGACTGGAGCTTCTGTCTGAGAGCTGCTGCTACTTCATCTTTGTGCAGACACCTTGTGGAGTTTTGTTTCTGTTGTTTTGTCTATTCAAGATATTCTTGGATCTGCGGTGCTCCATCACCATAAATTACTTAACATCATCAGCACATTTCAGTCGAATTAGAAAGTAAAACTACACTTTGAGACATTCTAAGTGGGGACAAATACATTTTATGCCATACTATGAAAAAGAAAACAGCACATTTTTATCCAAACAAACATGAGTGGGCCGTCCTCCTCCAGGACAAAGAACAGTCTATTCTGTGGCTGCACAAGTCTGTTCAGAGTCAAAACACTGACTTTTATTATCTATTTGTAACAAAGACATACAAATGTCATAAACATGGATGTCTTATAAGTAATAAGATTGTAATATTAATTAAAAGTTGTTCATGTTGCTGCTGAGCCCCCCCACCCCTTCAGAGTCACTCAGTCTTTACACAGCTGCTGCACCATTCTTTCATTTTTATTAACATTTTTAGTAACAATATTATTATTATCATCACAGAACTGCTATTAACAGTATTTTATGTGTAATATTTTGAATTGTGTGTCACAGATTGTGGATTAGGCTGGGCTGACTAGTGTCCAGGCCTAACCCTAACCCTAAGACAGAGGTCTGCAACCTTTAACAGCAAAAGAGCCCCAACTGCCAAATTCAAAGAAAATTAAAGCCAGAAAGAACCACAGCTATAGTTAAATAAAAATATACAAGACAAAAAGCTTAATATACATGCGTTATACAACGTAGGTCTCTAATGTTTGATTCTGGTGCATTTTAAATCCTAGTTGATGTGGAAAAAAGTTAACAACCTCCAAAATAACTTTTTTTATTCTTAAAAAGCTTGGACTGATGAAATGAGATTGACCAAGATGTGAATATTTATCACATTTTTGACTTTCTTGAAGTATTACATGTTATTGTTTTGGCTCCAAACTGTGAGTTTTTGTTCCCTGTCCCTGCTTCAGGGCCCATGTATGAGGTCACAGAAGAGTATACTAAAACTGTATGAATTATTATGCATTTATCACAATGAATGTGCTAATAAAAGCACACTTGTAAGACCTGACGTCAGTTTCAGAGACAGTCCTCAGTCTGCAGACAAGCATCACATTTACACACATTAATAACATATATTAGAATGCTCTTTCTTTTTCTCTTGACAGTGAGAGTCAATGAAAGCCCAAAGAGCCACACTGGAGTCTTTAAAGAGCCGCATGTGGCTCTAGAGCCGCAGGTTGCAGACCCCTGGTATAAGACGAGGCTTATAAATGAATATATAATGAGTCTAAACATCACTGGTCTGGATTTGAAATAAAACTGTTACATTATAAATGATTAGATTTCATATTTTACTCAGCAGCCAATGTGTCTATTTTGATGAGGTTATAATTGTCCAGTAAAGATGATATATGTAAATATGTCCACAACTGTTACCTGGCGTTTTTCTAACATCATTAACTTTTGTTTTGTGATAATGAATAAATAAATAAATCAAAACTCAAAAAGACTTGTCTGACTGTGGGCTTTGTTGGTACGGGACAGCTAGGCTAGTTCTCGCTCCATTCATTCCTTATGGGGAGTTAGCCCAGATGCTAGTACACTGTAAAAAGTCACAAATGAAGTGAAATCTTTGTGTGGATACAATGTGACAATGTGAGTCCCACTTTTTCAACTTGACTTTGAAGAGAGGGGATAGAGAGAGAAAGACAGGGAAGGAGAGAGAGAAAGAGAGAGAGGAGAAACCTGACACAGAGGAACGGAGAGAAAAGAGAGAGAGGAATAGAGAGAGAGACAGACGGGGAGGGAGAAGAAACGAAGAGAGAGTGAAAGGAGGAGAGAGAGACAGCAGAGAGAAATAGAAACAGAGGGAGGGACGGAAAGAGAGTTAGGAGAAAGAGGGAGAAAAAGAAAGTCAGAGGGACAGAGGAGAAACGAGAGAGAGAAAGAAAGAACAGAGTTGTGGACAGAGAGAAAGTCAGAGGGAGGAAGGGAGGGAAAAGAAACATGAGATAAAGAGAAAGAAATATAGAGGGGAGAGAGAGAATAAGAGAGGAATGAGAGAAAGGAGAATAGCGAGAAAGGGGAGAGCGAAAAGAAAGAAAGACGGAGAGCGAGTGAAGAGAGAAAGAGGAGAGAGAGTCAGTGAGCAAGAGAGAAAAGTGAGAAAGAGGGAAGAGAGAAACGTTTGAGAGAGAAAAGGAAGAGAAAGAATGTAGATGGAGGTAGAGAGAGAGAGAGAGTAACAGACAAACTCACATAGAAGAGTATAACTGACATAAAACTATTGTTTTAGTCTCAAGTTTTTCCACACCTTTGTATGCTAATGTGGTTCAGGAGGAAGAGCGCTGGCATCTGTTCTGTTTTTCTGAGGTTGTGAGTTCGATTCTGTGGAGAGACATTAGACTTTAGGACATGTTCAGTCTAGTTTATGCTTTTACCTCCTCCTGGACAGAGAAATACAGCTTTTGAAATTTTTTTGTTCAGTTCCCGGTGGCTCAGGAGGAAGAGTGTTGGGATCTGTTTTGGAGTTTGAAGGTTGTGAGTTCTAATCTGGGACAGAACATTTGTCTTCAGCAGAACTAAAGTGTTTTATTTCCAGTCTCTACAGTTAAAAGTTTGTCAAAGACGTGAGCAGGGATTGAACTCACAACCTCACATTAACAATCCTGCTCCTGTGCCTCTGAGCCACACACAGCTCAGACTTACCTCACGTCTGGATTCTTCTACGTTTAAGTGATTCAGACTCATGACTCTGTCATCTTAAGATGGTTTAGTCAGGTGCAAGTAGCTCAGTAGGAACAGCATTAGGATCTGTTCTGTCGTTCTGAGGTTGTGAGTTCAAGCCTGAGAAAACACAGAGGTTTTTATTTACACTCGACTCAAAACTTCTCAGTGTTGGAGTTGTGACTCAGTGTCATGACTTTCTCATCTGAAGCTGATTTAGTCAGGTTCAAGTGGCTCAGGAGGAAGAGTGTTGTGATGTATGCAGTAGTTCTGAGGTTCTGAGTTCAATCTTAGGAGTAGATAAAGGTTTTTAATTACACTCTTCACACTCCAGACTTTCTCAGTGTTGGAGTTGTGCTTCAGACTCATGTCATGTCTCACATTATATACAAACATGTGAAGTTCTGTGGCTCAGAAGGAAGAGCAGTGGCTCTAGAAGGTTCTGTGGCTCTGATGTTGCAGGTTCGATTCTTGCTTCAGAACAAACACTCAAATAAAAATCTTTAAGTGTCGAAGAGTTTAAATGAAAGACAAAGTGACACATGTGGGTCTGGAGGTCGGGGGTCAGTGGAGGAGGAAGGAGAGCGCCTGACACCAGAGTCCTACAGGAGCAGGGAGTCGCCGGTTCAACTCCCGCTGTGCCTGAGTCGCAGGTCCAAGACGGGACTGTCCCAGAACAGTCACAGGTCCAAGACGGGACTGTCCCAGACCAGTCGCAGTCACTCACAGCCGCAGCCAAGTGAGTGTGTGAGTAACAAGACTGTCTTAAAGCACCAACATTTTGTAGAAAAGAGTGAAAAATAGTCTAAGTTTTTTCATAAGTTTCACTCCAATGCCAGTTTTCTTGTTCACAATGACACATGAAGAGTCAGAGGCAGGATTTGAACCCACAACCTCAGAACAGCTCAGATCTAAAGCCCTGTTCTTATCCTCTGGACCACAGACGCACAAACCTGAACAATCCTCTGGTACTTTTTGACTTTCACATTTAATAATTTAGTAATTTATATATTTTCTATCACATTTGAAGAGTTGGCGTCAGTCGTCTGTGGTTCAGGAGGTAAAGTTCTCTCAGGTGAGGCTCAGAGCTGTGGATCTGAAGTTGTTGGATTGATTCCTTCACAGAAAACTGTAGGGACTGAAAAGGCTTTTTAAGAAACTAAACTTTATCAAGAGAACATGTAAAGTCTGGGCTGGATTTGAACTCACGCTCTCAGAACAGCTCAGCAGTTTGGCTCTGTTCTTATCCCCTGGACCACTATCTCTGAGGTTAGACAAGAAATAAAGTTTCTTTTGGAGGTTCACATTTTGTTTTCTGATTAGTTTATATATTTGAGATCACATTTGAAGAGTTGCTGTCAGTTGTTTGTGGTTCAGTGGTAACGTTCTTGATTGGAAGAGCTTCAGGTAAGAAAACCCAAGAATGTTAGTTCAATTCTGTCTGCTTACCACGTCCATGTGTGAGGTCTTTCAAGTAGAACTAAACAAATGTAAGAATATCGATCTAAAGAAAGATGCAGGATTTGAACCAACAACCTCTTCTTTCTTATTGTTTAGATTTTGCAGCTTGTCTGTTGCTCTGGAGGTAAAGCGTTTCAGTCACAGTCACACACAATGGCTCAGCGTTAGATACAAGAGCATTTTGTACAAAAGTCTTTTCATCCAAATTCTGTTGTTCACAAGCTTCTTAAAAAGTAGACTCGTATCAAAAGCAGGACTTGAACCCACAAAATGAAAACACACATTCTACAAGGCCTGACCTTAACTTTAGGACCACACGTTCTCTCTGGATTCTCATGTTTGAGAAGCTTTAGAAGTTTGTCTGATTTTTGTTTTTTCCTTTGCAGAGCAGTTTCTTTTGTGCAACACAGACAACAGTTTCTGAAGTGATTAAATCATAAATATTCATGTTCATAAAAGTGTTTGGCTAAAGGAGCAGTCTAGATTTGAACCCATAACCTCTGATTTACAAGTTTTAACGGAGCTTCATATAAACCACTCGACCATATTTTTGTACCTGAGATTAGAGTTTTAGTCACATTTTCTCAAATTTGAGCAAAATGATTCTTGTGATTCATGAAGAACATTGAAATCCTCCTACAACTAAAAACATGTCCAATGTGCCTCCCCTCCCCAGGACTACAGATGGAAATGAGCTGTAAGTTAGAATCTGGTACAAGCATCTCTGCCTTTGTGCTTAATGTAATTGTACATTGTCCTTAATAAACTTTACCTTTACCTTTACCCACTCATTTCCCAAAACTTTTTTTCAGGACATTCTCAAAAAGCATTTTAGGTAACCATGACATTTACATTAACATTCTTTAGATCGATTGGAAAGTCTACGGCAGCTCACAGCAACAAAGCCACAGAGATCCATAGCCATGTGTGGGGGGGTCTGGGGGTCCTCCCTCAGGAAAATTTGGACCCCAAATGATATTTCCGAGCATGATTTTCCACTTAAGATAACTTAAGTATAAAAGATCTCTCAGGTAAACCTGTAACATCAATAAAACATATTAAAACTGATACTAGGGATGTCCTACAGAAGTGACCAGGAACAGAATGAAGAACACAAACGTCACATAGAACCTGAACCTTTTCTTTAATGCTTTACAGTGATGTTAATTCTTTGCCTAGAATGATCTCCAGTAGCCTTCTAACTTCATTCTGCTCTATCCACTCAGAACAGAACATGACATGTGTAAAACAGACTCCAGCCCAGCGCTCACAGTTCACACACAGGCAGAACCTGCCGTCATTTATTCAGTTTAAATTAGTGGTGAGATGAGCCTGTGCGGTCCACACAGGGCTAATACTACGACACACATGTAGAGTACACACAAACATGATGTCAGACATGAGCAAATGAAAACAGTGTCAAAGTCAGTCATGAACACATCTGCAGATCACACACAAACAGGAACCAAAGCATTTCTTATGTACAAATGATCATCAGGATCTGAATGTGGCCACGATGGAGGCAACAGCAAGTCCACCTTAACAACAACCTCTCATGGAATTATGCATTAGTCTGAGTATCACTGTAAAAGTACTTCCAGGTTCTGTGTCTCTGTACACTCTGTCAATGGATTGGATTTCAAGAGAAAAACCTCAACATCTGAACATGAAATTCTCTGACAGTTTGTTATATAAAAAGTGAAATAAATTCTATTAACTTGCCTCAAAATGTTTATTTGAGATTCACAAAAGTAACAATAGTGTTGCAGTTTGTAAGAATAAAATAAATAAATAATACGATTGTGGGCTCAACGTTTCAGTCAGTTGTCCAATAAAACACACTACAGTTATCTACTTTTGCCTTCATTGTGACATTTCCAATGCTTCTGTTGAACTTGTAAAGTGTCTATATCATAGTAATGTAAAGTACACATTCTGGTAATCAGAAGTGGACAGAACAGAGAAAACATCTGAGATTCAAACTATCCTTCAACTGAATTATAAAGAAGAAAATCCGGTAACACTTTACAATAACTACACCTTATTTCGCATTAATAAGCATTAATAAAGGATTAGTTAACCATTTACAAATAATTTGTTAATCATTTATAAGGTTACTAATCATTTTATAAAGGCTAATATCATATATATATGTAATGCTGGTGACGTAAAAAAATTGCTAGCGCTCTTTTTTCTTTCAGTCAATTCTTTTCTTGTCGAGTTATGTTCCTGTACTAACGCATTTAAACTTATATGTTTTTGGACGTCTTTGAGAAGTGGGGTTCAGGATAGTAGAAAGGCAAATTATGAGCGTTTGAGAGTGAGTTTTGTGGATGTTTAGTTATCTGGGGTCAGGGATATTGAAGTGAAGTTTTGGGTAGAGTTTAACGGCATTAATATGGTTATTTAATCGAAACGTCTGAGGCAAACATAAAAACAAAAAAAAAAAAAAAAACTAAATTAAAATACAAACTATTAATAACACTATATAATAGCAATACTTACTACAATCATATATAAATGTTTAGTTGAATTGATCAATTATGGCCTTTTACCGAAGTTTCAATACTTTGCCCTTTTTAACCAAACACAATCTCTATTTTTATTATTTTAATAGACATTAATTTGTACTTTACAAATCCTTCTTAGAGTCAAAATTATCCCTTAATATAAGAATGCTATTAAGTGCTAATAATGGATTTTGGTGTGAGTCATTATGGCTATAGTGTGAAACTCGTCCCGTTATGCTTTATACTTTACTTTATAACATTGGTATAATATGGAATAAATAAACCAGCATATCCGCATGTTTGCCAAAATTCATTTTAAATATAACAGTCAGTTGACGCTTTATAACAATATTTCTTTGTAAAAACACAATTGTCTAGTTATAAATGAAGCATCTACTATGTTAATAAGGTGTTTTGAGTGAGTCTTCTAAATGTGTGGCACATAATGCTTTAACTATGTTTTCGTAAGTACTTATGGAATGACAATATTGAATATGAAAAGGAAACCACAAAAAATACAGGTAAAAATGCACAGGAAGTTTTAAACAGATATTATAATGTACAAATACACAGAGAATCTTTTATATTGTTATTTAATGTAACATTCAAATAAACATCATGATAAAGTATAAAAAATACATGCAAAGAGGATTTATTTGTTTTTTTCTAAGGGTTTTCACTACATCAGTTTGTAAAACGAATAATATTCTTTAGATAGACAGTTGTGGTTGAATGTTACAGAAAACATGGGTTAAAGACTTTACATATCAGAGGAGAATTTCATATGGGACACTTGTGGTGTTTAAAAGAGACTAATGGTGTCTATAATGCTGAACGCTAAACAGGAAGCAGGTCGTACATCAGAAGTTAGTATTTTGAACGTCACAGCAACTGAATTCCGTGCACCAGAGCCTATTAGGTAAAAGAAATCCGGGCCACGTATCCGGCGAAGAAACCTGCGCACGTGGAACTTTAGGGCAACTAACTATTTGGAATACTCCGGCCGAAGAATATGGTCAGAAAAATAGATACACAAGCAAGATGGTCCGGCCCATAATAATAGATTGCACGCAGTCCCCTTTTAAATGGAAAGCCTTCATCGCGTAGACGTGATTGAGTAGGGAAATTTGGACCATCAGGCTTATCTGGATTTATCACACATCTTCCCAAATACTAATAGCCTGGAAATTTCTACCACCATAATTCGAGGAATCTGCGGAATGGTCGACTTGATGCGGTGCGTACGGAGGGCAGTGGCGGCTCGAACGAATGAGTGACAGAGCGGATCTGTTAAAAAACACAGCACAGTAGAACAATGGAACTCAAAGCGCACGTAATGGTTTTCGAAATGTTTTTTAGAAGATGCTGAATCTTCTCAGATCTTTTTAGTCAATTGTATTATCACGTGTAACTGCAACCTCAATTAAAAATAAGAAACGTTTGCTGCAGGCCCTGCCAATAGCTTCAAATTTTGTGAAGAACAGTTGAAAGGTAGCAGTTGATGAATGTACAACGGATAAGCTCAGGAGTCTTTGGAGCGCGGCGGCGATGGTAGGGCGCTCGTCCTGTGGGTTACACAGCCGGCGCTTTACAGAGTCTTTTTTTTTCTCCATTAAGTGTGAGTCCTCCAGCACGACGCGAGTCTATCGAGGCAAGGCGTGCAGCAGAAGAGAGGAATAATAGGAAACTTCCAGGCGATAGACACAGCGCAGATAGTTATTGCATCGTGTGTCGGGGTCAAATCTGCAGACGCAGGATGCGCGTACAACGGCACTTTCAAATCGGGACTATACAAGTGACACAGAAATGAGACAATGAAAGTGGTATAAGAACAGTTAAAAGTAAACAGATGGCGGAAAATAGGCAGCACCAAAAAAACAAAAACTCTGTAAAGATATTATTTAAACTGATAATATAATTCGAGCTTATCTTAACAATCAAAAAGTTAATATCATGATGAAAAAGTAATGGTCAGCAACTATAAATGTTGTCACTGAAACAGTTCTAAAGTAATACACGTTTGATCTGAGCATTAATGACAGTAAGGTAGCTGGCAGTTACAAGTGATCTATATACATTTTTAGTGTGAGCGTACTTGTTGTGTAAGTGAAAAGTTAAAGCAAACATCTTTATGCATATTGTTACCGTTTTAAGACGGTCGTCACTGGATACGACAACTTTTAAAACCATATTTTGGGTTTATACTACCAATATGTGAAGAAGGTTTTTTCTTCACACTCATTAAACACTATACATAAACAAATTTTCATATGTTAAAAGAATTCGGTCAAACAAGAGGATATATAATGGTTTATCATTTTACTATTTTAATTTAAGAGTTCTTCTAATTGATCTATTAAAGAAAGCCAGTAACTAGTAGTTTCACTTTAGAATGGCTACACAAGAACCCATTCAAATTCCATTATTAGCAACTTAATAGCTGCTTTATAAAGGGATAATTGACTCTATAAAGGATATGTAAAGTAAATAATTAAGGTCCTAATATTAATAATAAAAAGTCGTGTTTGGTTAAANATTCACTTTTCTATTATTACAAAGCCCTAGTGATCTTCTTGATTTTATTATATTTTTTCTGTCTGAAAAGATTTGCCACATGAATCTAGTGTATTTTTTCTTGTGTCAATTGATTCCAGTTGCATTTATTGATTAGATTCCAGTGATAAAATGTTGTCTTTTTACATTTTTAGCAAAACAATTCACTTTGCTCTTGTTCTATTGGCAAATCTTATGTGAAGACAGTTAAAATAAGCCCAAATAAAAAACATAAAACTCAATTACTTGGCTATTTCTGTCCTGGTTTAATTCAACTTTAGACCTTGTTTTTCCCGGTTTAAATCTGGCTTAATGCTGAGATTCTACCGGTTCAGAAGTGGCTAAATGCTGATTTGTACATTTCTAGAGCCATAAAACTGACTGTAGCATTAGTTATTATCACTATAGAAAGATTTCTAGTCCTGTGAATATTTGGTGCAGCCTTGTGCCAAAACTGGTGACGTGTTGTGTTAAGTACCCGGCCCCGAGGCATGCGTGGTCTTCGGTAAAATCTGGCCGTCTGGAAAATCTAGTTGAATAGCCCTGCTCTACGGGCTCTTGGACGTGTGCAGATGTGTTTCTCCCAGGATAAGGTTAGGGTTTGGGTTGCATGAGGAGCTTGAGAAAAAGAAAAAGTCCAGGCGTGACCGTTCTGACCAATCAGAGCAGGAGTTACAAATGTTTTAATGCGTTTTGATGGAGAACACTGTCTGAAGAAATAAGAACGGACTGTGAACAAACAAACTGTCCCCTAAATGAACTGTTAAAGGTAACTCCAGTCGACTATGAGCATTGTAAAATACAATGCTAAATGGAACCTACTGCCTTCAATGTGCTCCTAGGTTATTCTTATTTCTTTTTGTAGATTAATTTCCAGTGTTCCCCCCATTAATTTGTTAGGACCTTCCCCTCAACCTGCCACAGATGTGAAAACAGAATGACCACCGTTCTTAAAGCTGTAGATGCTGCATGTGCTGGACATGAGCAGTGTTTGTAGGTTAAAATGCTTTCTCTGTCGAGGGATTTTCAGCCGCAAAATTTTTATTTAATTGATTGACCTTTATTTAACCAGGGAAGTCCCACTGAGATTCAGAATCTCTTTTGCAGGGGAGCCCTGGGGGAAGGGTCAGGGGAGAAACAACGAAAGCGACCACTGCGGCGGATTTAAAACAGATACAAGCAGAAACACTGAATCTAGAGATATTATAGCAGATTCATGACTATTTCTAACATGATTTCTTGGTCTGCGAAGCCTGTGCATGTTTAAACCTCCTTACATCTCCTTTAACCTGCTGTGTTTAACCTCCAGAGCCGGTCAGACGCTGTAATAAAAGTGTATTTCTGTGAGACTAAACCTGGTCCGGTTCTTAGCATTGTTCTGCTCTTTCCTCTGGGCCCTGGGTTTGTGGATTCAGCTCGTCCGTGTTTCCTTCCTCTGCGTTTGAACAGAAGCTCAGGTGGAGCTGGGAGCCGCACGTCCGCAAACAGACGGTTCAAACGAGGCTATGAACAACCGCTGTGATCTGAGCGGGTTTGTCTGAACTCAAACAATCGAACCGGGACAGAGGTCAGGGCGAGGATCTGCTGTAAACATTAGAAAACTTTATATAACACAAGTGAGGTCACGTTATAACCAGGGATTATGTCAGGTTTATGAGGTTAATCAATAATTCCGATTTATCGAGTCGTTTAGTTTTTATACAACAGTAAAAGTACAGTTGAAACTTTGTGATCCTTGTTCCAGTTTTAAATCTCAAACGTGTAAGAGCCCCAGCTGCAGGTCAAATACAAATCTAAGAGTAAAGGTTCTAAAGCCGTGAAAATTATCTGATTTCAACAATAATTTCAACCCCTGTACGATGTTTGATGGATAATTCTAAGTCTCTATTAAACTCTATATAATGTACAATTATTTTGAAGCTCCGAGTATTTTCTTCATCCTGAACTTGAGTTTGCCTAAAACAGTGATTCCAAAGTGGGGGCCTCCAAAGTTTGTCCACACAACAGCATGACAGAAAACTGGGTTGAAACTAACTTTAATATTTTTAATTTGATTAATTTACTCTTTTAAATCCACAGAAAAGTCTACAGGCATTATTATTTGCTGTTTTGGCATCTTAATATGAGAGTTTATACATTCTACTTAACTTGAATGGAGTGTGAAATATTACTGAGGTCCCACTGGCAATCTACGGCCAATAGGGGGGCCGAAGCTCCAAAAAGTTTGGGAACGGCTGGACTAAAAGACTGAAAAACTGCTCCAGGATCAGTAAACTCTTAACATTGGTCGAGAGCACCAATAGTTCCTCCCGTCTGTGTCTGCCCCAATGTTTTGAGACTAAATGTAAATACATAATCATGCCACATGAGCAATAATAGAGACATGTGTTGTAAACAAAAATGAGAGGAATAACAGTTCTTGCCTGTGTTTGGTCTGTCTTAAATAAGATAAGATAAGATAAGATAAGATAAGATATCCTTTATTTGTCCCACAATGGGAAAATTCTAACCTGTCCAGTCAGATGGTTTATCTCACGATATTTGTGAATTCACAAACACGAGATAAACCATCTGACCTTCCAGCCGCCCGATTGGTTTGAGAGTCTGAACCAGCGGTGTTTCAACGATGTTAAGACGGCTGTTAACGCTCTGGCGCCGCCGCAAGTCACATTCAAGCTTAACAAAGATGGCTGCTCTCGTGGATGTTCGTGTTTCTGCTGCTTTTGATGCGGTTTAAGCAGAAATACGGAGTAATTTCTTTTTGAAAGAAGAGCGGACATCATTACGAGTTGTGCTGTGATTGGCTAAGAAAAATAAGGTCGGCCCCACACCCAATGAGCTCGAAGTATTTCACTAAACGCCCCACCTTTTCTGAACGCTTTCAGTGAGTCAAGTCCCAGATGGATATAGTGAGAACTCAGTTGGAGTTCAACACAGATCCATCTGGACTGAGCCAGGTTAGGAAAATTCCAAATTTAAGGCAGAAATATAAATCTATTTATTTGTATAAAATGATGATTTCCTGCATCAAACACTTCCTCAAACTCTCTTCACTTCTGCTTCTCTCCACGAGTGTCGTCTTTTCCTCGTGTCTCCAGTCTTGGACAGCGCACGCATGAGAACAGTTTGAGCTGAGCAAAATCCTGCTCCTAGTGAGCTCTACACAATGTGAATTGTTTCTCTTACTTGAGGTCTATGAGGATGTGTTGTTGGTTCTTACTTGAGGTCTATGAGGATTGTTTGTTGGTTCTTACTTGGTCTATGAGGATGTGTTTGTTGGTTCTTACTTGAGGTCTATGAGGATGTGTTTTGTTGGTTCTTACTTGAGGTCTATGAGGATGTGTTTGTTGTTCTTACTTGAGGTCTATGAGGATGTGTTGTTGGTTCTTACTTGAGGTCTATGAGGATGTGTTTTGTTGGTTCTTACTTGAGGTCTATGAGGATGTGTTTGTTGGTTCTTACTTGAGGTCTATGAGGATGTGTTGTTTCTTACTTGAGGTCTATGAGGATGTGTTTGTTGGTTCTTACTTGAGGTCTATGAGGATGTGTTTGTTGGTTCTTACTTGAGGTCTATGAGGATGTGTTTTGTTAGTTCTTACTTGAGGTCTATGAGGATGTGTTTGTTGGTTCTTACTTGAGGTCTATGAGGATGTGTTTGTTGGTTCTTACTTGAGGTCATAGGATGTGTGTTTGTTCTTACTTGAGGTCTATGAGGATGTGTTTTGTTGGTTCTTACTTGAGGTCTATGAGGATGTGTTTTGTTGTTCTTACTTGAGGTCTATGAGGATGTTTTTTCTTACTTGAGTCTATGAGGATGTGTTTGGTTGGTTCTTACTTGAGGTCTATGAGGATGTGTTTGTTGTCTCTTACTTGAGGTCTATGAGGATGTGTTGGTTCTTACTTGAGGTCTATGAGGATGTGTTTGTTGGTTCTTACTTGAGGTCTATGAGGATGTGTTTGTTCTTACTTGAGTCTATGAGATTGTTGGTTCTACTGAGGTCTATGAGGATGTGTTGTTAGTTTACTTGAGGTTAGGATGTGTTTGTTCTCTTACTTGAGGTCTATGAGGATGTGTTTGTTGGTTCTTGAGGTTTGAGGATTGTTTGTTCTTACTTGAGGTCTTGAGGGTGTTTGTTGTCTCTTACTGAGTCTATGAGATGTGTTTGTTGCTCTACTTGAGGTCTATGAGGATGTGTTGTTGGTTCTTACTTGAGGTCTATGAGGATGTGTTTGTTGGTTCTTACTTGAGGTCTATGAGGATGTGTTGTTGGTTCTTACTTGAGGTCTATGGGAGTGTTTGTGTTTTGAGGTCTATGAGGATGTGTTTGTTGTTCTTACTTGAGTCTATGAGGAGTGTTTGTTGGTTCTTACTTGAGGTCTATGAGGATGTGTTTGTTGGTTCTTACTTGAGGTCTATGAGGATGTGTTTGTTGGTTCTTACTTGAGGTCTATGAGGATGTGTTTGTTGTCTCTTACTTGAGGTCTATGAGGATGTCCTTGGAGCTCTTCTTCCTGCAGAAACAGCCTCCTCCCTGCTGAACTTTGTAGTAGATGTTGTGGAAGCTGACGGTGGCTCCTCGCTTCAGTCCGTCTGAACCTGGAGTCTGCAGAGAAACAAGAGACACAACTGTCACTTCAACCACATCAGGGAGGAAGAAGAAGAAGAAAAAAGAAGAAGAAAGAGAAGGAGAAGGAGGAGAAGAAGAAGAAGAAGGAGAAGGAGGAGGAGGAGAAGAAGAAGAGTAGAAGAAGAAGAAGAAGAAGAAGGAGAAGGAGGAGGAGAAGAAGCAGCAGAAGAAGAAGAGGAAGAAGAAGGAGGAGAAGAAGAAGAGTAGAAGAAGAAGAAGAAGAAGAAGAAGAAGGAGAAGGAGGAGGAGGAGAAGAAGAGTAGAAGAAGAAGAAGAAGAAGAAGAAGAAGAAGAAGAAGGAGGAGAAGAAGAAGAGTAGAAGAAGAAAAGGAGAAGGAGAAGAAGAAGGAGAAGAAGAAGAGTAGAAGAAGAAAAGGAGAAGGAGAAGAGGAAGTAGAAGAAGAAGAAGAAGGAGAAGGAGGAGGAGGAGAAGAAGAAGAGTAGAGAAGAAGAAGAAGAAGAAGAAGAAGAAGAAGAAGGAGGAGGAGGAGAAGAAGAAGCAGCAGAAGAAGAATTGGAAGAAGAAGGAGAAGGAGGAGGAGGAGGAGAAGAAGAAGAGGAAGAAGAAAGAAGAAGAAGAAGAAGAAGAAGAAGAAGAAGAAAAGAGAAGAAGAAGAAGAAGAAGAAGAAGAAGAAGAGAAGGAGAAGGAGAAGAAGAAGAAGAAGAAGAAGGAGGAGGAGGAGGAGGAGGAGGAGGAGAGGAGGAGGAGGAGGAGGAGAAGAAGAAGAAGAAGAAGAAGAAGAAGAAGAAGAAGAAGAAGAAGAAGAAGAAGAAGAAGAAGAAGAAGAAGAAGAAGAAGAGAAGAAGAAGAAGAAGAAGAAGAAGAAGAAGAAGAAGAAGAAGAAGAAGAAGAAGAAGAAGAAGAAGAAGAAGAAGAGAAGAAGAAAAGAAGAAGAAGAAGAAGAAGAAGAAGAAGGACGAAGGACGAAGGACGAAGGAGAAAGAGAAGGAGAAGACAGACTTTATGAAGTGTAGTGACCTGTTTGGAGCGTCCGTTCTGACTCTGCTGCAGCTCCATCCTGCTTCACACTCTGACTCTGAAACACAACACAAAAGAACTCTTACACAAGCTTATTAAACAGTCATGTGACGTGGGTCATAAATTTTATTATAATTTATTTATTTTAAAGGAAAAATGCATATTAAAGGTCCCATATTACGTAAACTTTTTAGAGTTTTTATAATGTTGTTCACTCGTAATAACCCAAAGTCGTGAATCGTTCCATTCACAAATGTTGACTTAATCTGGCATTTTACATTTCCAAAGCTCAAAATGTTTTCTTCCACATTGTGATGTCATCATGTTGTAGCTTTAAAGTTAGCAGTAATGCTTCACTGTATAAAACAGTAGAATAAGCTTTTGTCTTTTCTAAATAGATTTTTGTTTTGCCTTTCATTCAGTTGGTATTGCCACAGACATTCTCCAGTAAAGTCCATCACACAGACAAGGAAAGCAGCTTAAATGAGGCTAAAACTGTGGCTGTGGCTTCCATGACGGACAAACCCAGGATTAAAAATGTTCAGATCATTGTGGTGGAGGTGTGCAGAGCTTAAAAACACTTAGAAGCACTTCCTGAGTCACTCTTCATGACATCACAAGGAGTGTTTTCAAACGCAATGTGTGAATGAAGCCAAACATAACTGCAGGTGTGAGTTTGGTGAAGCTACATTAAAATAAGCTTGTACACTAAAGGCCCTTTAATGAACTTCTGAACAAATGTAAATGTGCAGGATTATAGCTACAAAGATCAGTAAAGCAGATACAAATACAACAATATACTAGAGATGCACCGATCCGATACTGGGATCGAATATCGGTGCCGATCCAGGAAATGTTGCTGGATCGAGTATCGGCTCCATGATATCGGTTCAGCCGATATCCTAGTTGTGTTTAATTGGACATAATGAGTCTGATTTATGTCTGATGTTGATCCAGAATGTCTCATAATGTTTGACATTTTATTCTTTCTCTCTCTTCTCACTCTCCTCTCTCTTCTTTTTCTTTCTCTCTTTCTTCTCTCTATTCTCTCTTCTCTCTACTACTCTGTCTTCTCTTTTTTTCTTTCTTTCTTTCGCTCTCTCTCCTTGCGCTCTCTTTCCCTCTATATCTCTTTCTTCTCTTCTCTCTTTCCTCTCGCTCTCTCTCTTTCTCTCTCTCCTCTTGCTCTCCTCTCTTTCCTCTCTCTTTCTCTCTCCTCTCATTCTCCCTCTCTTTCTCTCTCTTTCTTCTCTTCTCTCTCTCTCTTCTCTTCTCTCTCTTTCTACTCTTCTCTCTCTTTATTCTCTTCTCTCTCTTTCTTCTCTCTCTCTCCTTGTGCTCTCTTTCTTTCTCTCTTTCTTCTCTTCTCTTCTCTTTCTCTCTCTTCTTCTTAAGTTGTTCAGTTGTGTCTTGCTTATATAATAACACTTATGATCAAAAGTCTTATGTTTTTAAAAGGAGAAAAGAGTTATTTCAGTCGTTACACAAGTATCGGTTGATATCGGTATCGGCAGATGGTTCATTCTAAAGTATCGGGATCGGTATCGGAACTGAAAAAGCTGGATCGGTGCATCACTAAATACTACATTTAAAACTTTAAAAAACATGTTGTGGCTCATGACCACTTGACTGATCTGATTTAGGTGGAGTTTTAAAAGCTGATAGAGTAATGTGGAGGTCTCTTTTGTTTGAAGAAGAAGACTGTTCCAGATGTTACAAGCCTTCAGAGAGAGAGTTTTGTCCAAAGGCAGTGCTTCTGTCGTTCACCTCACAGTCTCTGGTCCTGATGCCACTGGTGGTTTTTGTTGGAAAAAGACTGAGACTGGAGGCGGGGCTAATGCATGTGGCACTTTGTAGATAGAGCATATTTATTAGGGATAGAAAATCATTCAAAGTTTGCAGCGATCAAATCGAAAGGCCAGAATCGATCAGTTTTGTTCCTGCAGCCACTGACCTACACACACACTCTGTATTTGTATATTACACACAATAATACAAGAATAGTCACAATGTTTGAAGAAACAAAGTGTGAACTTGTACAAGACCTGACTGAATGTGTTTTATTATGTGTGTTACAACTGATGGTTAAATCTAACCTGGCTCACGCCAGATCGATATATGTATCACTCTGCATTGAGTTCTACACATATTCGATCTGGAAGGGCTCTCGTCAAAAGCAGTTGGGAAAGGGAGGGATTTCTCGCGAAATACTTCGATCTGATTGGACAACGCGCCACCCCAGCTTAGCGTGTTTTAGCCAATCACAAGACAAAATCAAAATGACGTATCCCACAAACCGCTTTGTTTCTTACCTGCGTATTGTAGAGGAGACGCCCAAACTTCCAAACTTCCGTCGCCAGATGCTGAAGACTAATCCTCTGATATCATTGTGTTCATATAAACACAGTTTGAAGCACTTCACAACAATATTCCACCTCCAGCGAGCAACAGTACGTCTGCGTCTGTTACAGCTGTCCTCCCTGTGGTTGTGACCATCTCCAGGCGATTTGCGCTTTCCCTGCGCGCTCCGGGTCCGGTCCTCTCCGTGTTTAGCGATCTGCGTTTCTCTAGCGGTACTTCAGTAAATAGCCTTTGCAACACCTGCGTCTGTCCGCGTCGCCATGTTTGTTGTTTTGCTGTGAGCACATGACGCCTGGCAGTCGCTGATTTCACACGTGTAAAAATCCCGCCTCCTCCTGTAGAGAAGCCTTCTGATTGGTTCGAGTATTCGATACTCGGCTCAAACCATAGGGCGGGAGTCTTTCAAGATGGTTTCTCGTGGATTTGTAAACCCACAAATACCGCGAGAATTCATCTTGCTGCGCAAGGTTAGGTTAAACCTCTAAATATGGACACTAAATATGACTGTTTAACAATAGTGGCTTTGTTTTAAATGTCATTCCTTATGGTTTATTTTGTGTCTTAAGGTGAACAAAATATGAATATAGACAAACAACATTGAAAATCTTGGCTGCAAATTGAAAACTGAATCAAATCGTGACTTAAGTGAATCGTCCCATCCCTAATATTTTAAATGATTAAAAGTTTCAAAGCATAAAAAGCTTAGGTCATGTGACACTGGAGACGACTGTGGGTATTTAAAGTGCACGTATTAAGGCCCACTCATCAAGACGCTGGTTCGGTTAGTTTTATTTGAAGCAAAGGTTTAGGAATCTCATGACTCGGTTCATCTCCATTCTTCTACGATGCACAAAAACTTTATTTGATTTGACACAGTGTTTTCTCAGTAATACAGACTGTCTTTCAGTGCAGTAATTCTCAGTTAATAATAATAACATTTGCATTAGTCGAGTAGTTTATTCATCATGAGACTTTATATTGAACAGCAACAAAATGGAGTGAATTAGCTAAACAACTGTCACTAAATCATTAGTCTAAATCCAACTTTTTTGAGATTTATACACTGTATCTAGGGGTGTAACGATACGTTTTTAGACGATACGATACATATCGATATGAAGCCTAGAGATACGATTACAAAACGATTTTAGGTTTTTGGGAACGATACGATTCGGAACGATACAGCAATTTTAAAACGATATTTCGATTCAGTTTGATAACTTACGACATGAATAAAATCATTACCAAGATTTTGCATTAAATCCAAAACTCAACAACTATTAATAAAATGATAAGGTAAGTATAAGGGTAATAAATATATTCAGCTTAATAACACAATTATTTTTCAGTGCACATAAAACTGCAACTTTTCCCCTTTATACACAAGTTTTGTATCATAAGTGACCCACATTTCACCATCTTATTGAATCATTTACACACAGATAAGAGTCTGTGAACTTATTGTATCTTTGTGACTTATCATTAAATATTAAATCCACAAACATCTGCAGGCACAGAGTTTTGACCCAAAGCACGTTGACGTAGCGTCTCATGTACCACATACAGTATGTCCAAATGTGTCAGACTGGCAGCGGAGCCATAAGCCTACACAAGTGCGCGGGTCTGTTTTATAAACATGAGTGTGGCGTCACAGTTCTGGGTGTGCGTTTGCAGCTCGTCTGGTTCTTTTCAAGCTCGAGTCATTTGGCAGCGTTACCTCCGTGGTCCGGCTCAGCGTCTCCTCCGCGGCATTGTCCCTCGTAGCGTTGCTTCCGCTGTCCGCGCTCTCTATCCATGTGCACCGGGACCCGTGCCCGCGGGATGGTTTGGATACAGCGCTGTCCGTCTCCTCCGCTGGGCAGTACAGCGGCGTTGCCGTCGGGAGTAGATTCCATGTGAAACAAGTGCTGCAGGCGCTTGATGATGACGCAGCGCAGAAAACCAGCGTATTAAAAGCGCATTAATGAAACGTTTATGTGAAAACACACTACTAAGAATGCTGTTTGTCTGTATGGTTTATGTTTCGCCATATATCTAAATAAATCGATTCTTTGGGCTTAGATTCGAAGCGATTCAAAGTTGCATCGATGTGTGGTTGGGATTGAGGATAACTAGTAGAACGCCGATCGATGTAGCGGATCGTAAGGGCTGTGTATCGATACTTCGAATATGTAGGTGAATCGTTACACCCTAACTGTATCCTATCCACTTTTTGCATAATTAGCTATTTTTGCACGAACTCCATTACATTATTAGTGTTTGGGTCAGATGAAAAAGAAAAAATTGTCAGCTTCAAGCTTTTGCCACGCCATCTTTTTAGTCGATTAATTGGTTGATGGGACATGTTTTTGGTCGACCAAGAAATTCTTTGGTCGACTACAGCTTAACTGTCTCTTGTGTTTTAATCACATCGTCCTAGTTTCAAACACATCTAAACCTTCTGCTTCTGTAAACTCTGAGCTCTTTACAGCAGCTTAAAGAACTGTTTTCACACATTTACATGTTGTAAACACCTTTGACCTCTGTCTCCGTGCGCACACAGCTGACAACACGTGGTTCACTTTATCAAACCGACGTTGAGCAGGTGTGACTCTGAACATGTGAGAGAGAAAGCAGAGGTTTAACCTGCAGGTGTGGCTCAGATGAAACAAGTATTACAATCACACGAGTCCTTGGGTTGACAGAGAGTAAAATGGTCCACGTGTTGAAGAAAACTACTGACCAATCAGCAGTAAGCTTGTCTATGAATCTGTGAAAGCTGTGGGGCAACACAGAGATGGGCCATTAAGCGATCAAGATCAAACTGAACCGAATGATCAGTTACAAGAACAAGATCAGATGGAACTCAAACATGATCCTGACACAAGGTCATTGCTGCCTAATTGGAGTCATTAAGCATATTTTTTCAGTTCTTGAATGTTTGGGGAACTATAAAGACCAGTTAACAATGATTCAATACTAAATTAGTTAATGATCCTCGAATAGTCCAAGCCCTACCCAGAAAGTCCGATCTTTTCTTAGATGGAACTAAATACTGCGCTGCACGATTATGAAAACATCTAAACATGAACAAGTCATAACAAACACACAACTAGACTAGAGCAGTGTTTTACAAACTGTGGTATGCGTACGTGCACTGGTGGAACACAAGCTCATCCTGCTGCTGTGTGAAAGCTAGGGCTGTAGTCGTTTAGTCGATTAATCAGTCGATGGAGTCTTGATCGACCAAACTGTTATTAGTCGACTCATTCTTTTATTTTCTTTTTTTTCCTTTGCATAAAATATCAGATTTCGTTCAAACATTTGTCCTGTTAATGTTTCTGTATTTGTTCAATGAGGATCTAATTTCAACACCAGTTTTAGCTTTGATTTGTAATATTTTGGACAACTCTACTTTTAGCTTCAAAGCTTTTGCCACGCCCCCTTTTTAGTCGATTAATCGGTCGATGAGCCATGTTTTAGTCGATTAATCGGTCGATGGGACATGTTTTTAGTTGATTAATCGGTCGATGGACATGTTTTTAGTCGATTAATCGGTCGATGGGACATGTTTTTAGTTGATTAATCGGTCGATGAGCCATGTTTTAGTTGTTTAATTGGTCGATGGGACTTGTTTTAGTCGATTAATCGGTCGATGGGACATGTTTTAGTCGATTAATCGGTCGATGGGACATGTTTTTAGTCGATTAATCGGTCGATGGGACATGTTTTTTAGTCGACCAAGAATTTCTTTGGTCCACTACAGCCCTAGTGAAAGCTTCTAAAATTCTAATATTTGTCCAGTTCAGTGGTTCCCAACCTGGGGGACGGGCCCCCGGGGGGACGCCTGAGGTTCCAAGGGGTCCCCAGAGTTTTGTCCGGTCAGAGGGTCAAGTTCTAAAAGTAGTTATAAGTGAAACTTTATTAGTAAAAAACACAAATCTAAACACCAACAATAGTTGTTTGTTTGGCTGAAATAAATGTTTGTATTTCTAATCTAATCATCATACATTTACAATTTAGAGGCCACCAGTTATCAGGGGGGGCTCGACAAGTCTCCCGTTCAGTCAGGGGGGACTTCGAGGAAAAAAGGCTGGGAACCACTGGTCTAGTTTATTGTTAGTGTTTTTAACTTTTTGTTGTTTATTATTGTTATTGTTTATTATGTTTATTATAACAACACAGCCCAGAGTTAGATCTGCTTTAGAGCTATTTTAGACCTGGAATAGTCTGGTTTAAATCTGGCACTACTCATATAGCCTGGTCTTTTCTTAGGTGGCACGAACACCACCGGGCTGCATAAATGTGTGTGTGTGTGTGCAGACGTGCAATAATAAACAAGTCTTTACCGTTTACAGCAGAATCCAACGTGTTTTGTCCTGTAAGAGACTTCTGCAGGAACGCATCCAGCTCCTGTCGCTGCTCCTGCTCCTGTTTCTGCTACTGTTTCTCTTCCTCCTCCTCGTCTCACTCTCTTCACCTCTCACTCTTCCTCTTCTGCCTCTGGAGCTGCTCTGGTCTTGTCTCTACTCCTGTCGTTCCTCCTCTTTCTGCTCCTGTCCCTTCTCCTGCTCCTGCTTCTTCCCCTGTTTCTACTCCTGTCGTTCCTCCTGTTTCTCCTCCTTTCACTCTTCCTCCTCTGCCTCTGGAGCTGCTCTGGTCTTGTCTCTGCTCCTGACGTTCCTCCTCTTTCTGCTCCTGTCGTTCCTCCTCTTTCTGCTCCTGTCGTTCCTCCTCTTTCTGCACCTCTCACTCTTCCTCCTCTGCCTCTGGAGCTGCTCTGTTCATTCGCACACACACTGACAGTAGTTTTATTAGCCTCAGATAACAGCAGAAGTGGGCAGGGGCCGGCTTATGTCACACACAAAGTCAAGCTGACGTCAGTTGTGTTTAGCTAACGGTGACAGAGGAGAAACTAAACGGTTTGTGAATCCGCTGATGCACGTTACGACTTGTCATGAATCATGGAAGATTTGAAAAGCTGAGGCGTTATTTTAAAAGTCTGTGATGACAAAACACGTGTCTGCTTCCCTTTTGCAACTGAAGGACTTCCTGTTTCATAAAAAAACAAGAGAGAAGAAGAATAGTTTTAAGTTTTTGCTAAATAATTCTTTCTAACGAGTTTGTGCGTCTGTTTTTAATAGTTTTATGAGTTTTGAAGGTCGTGTGTTGAGTCTTTTGTGCTGCAGCTTCAAGTCAAGTTTTCAGGTTTGATTTACACAAATATATTTATGAATGAAACATGGATTTTAGCAGATTTTTAAAAGCTGTTATTAGTGTTAGAAATGACACAATATTCTAATTAATCCATTATTTAAATAACTTTATTGATGGGCTGAGGTCGTTTGTCTCAAGAGCTTCGTCTTTGTTCTGCTCTGAGTGAGTGACAGCTGGTTTTAACCAATCACAGTCAAGTAAGAACTGATTGTATTTACCTCAAAGGCAAAAGAAATCGTGATCTGTCTCTAATTTTTTGCCTTATCGCCCAGCCCTAGCTGCAACTAACGATTGTTTTAGTAATCAATTAAATGAACGATTTTTCTTTTGATTAATCGATTAGCAGTTTAGAACACAAAAGTGACTTGAACACAAGATTTTTGCCAATGTAGATTTTAGGGTTGTCAAAACAAAAGAATCACTAAACTACAGTAGATACTCATTTGAACAATTTGAAGTATTGATTTGATACTTTCTGATAAGTTTTAGAGTAATAGCTTTATCAAAACGAGCTTAAAACAAAAACAACAACAACAAAACTATTTTCTGTTAAATCTATTTCATAGACATCTCACATAAAGAGCATTTTTAATGATCATTGTGGTTCATAATTAGGCTTCATCAAGAATAGAGTCTATTTCTTCTAAGTATTAAAGTCGACTTTAAAATTTAGTATCACAAACAGTGTTTCCCATTAATAGAAGAGACTATGGCGGTGTAACTTTTGCCCCCATAGTCTAAACATAAGATGAACAATTAATTAGTAGTTCAAATGATAGTTTATTGCTTTGGGATTATCATTTGCATATACAAGTAGCCATTTTTATTTTGTAATCGGTGTTTTTTCATATGTAGACGCAATCAATTACATTAGACTCCCAAAAATATACAAAATAAAATTTGTCAAATACAGATTGTTTGTGCCACCATAGTCTCAGTATAATCCTGTGGGAAACACTGATAAAAACACCAGGCTCAGGCAAACTAGTTTTTACAAAATGCACTAAATTTCATGTAATTTCCGTTAAATCTGACACTTTTAAGCTGCTCATAGATGTTTGGAACCTGTATAAAGACTAGGGCTGGGTATTGCCAAGAGCCTTCCGATACGATACGTATCCTGATACACGTATGCAGATATAATTTTCTCAATATGTCATGTATCAAGTGTCAAATGCAGAGGAATTGTATTTTCAAACTACTCTTTATGTTAGACACAAGTGTCTTACAAATAAACCATTGTTCAGCTCAATAGATTCAGCCTTAAAGCTGCAGTCCAGGTTCAAAAGTGTAAATTATATGAATTTAAATTTGCCGATACGTATCCCGATACACTTCCCTGTAACGATACGCGTATTGCCAATGAGCTTGTCACGATATATCCCCGTATCCATACATTGAGTACAGCCCTAATAAAGACCTGTTAACAATTATTCAATTACTAAATAAGTTGGCAATTGGCTGAGTGCAGTTGTCTTGTTTTGGTTTAAAATACTACATCCTGTACATACAATGACTTCCTGTTCAATACTCTTTAATGAGGTTTTCATGACATCAGTATAAAACAAATAAATCCTCTTTAGATCAGACAGTTGTGGTGAATGTTACAGAAAACATGTTAAAGACTTTACATATCAGAGGAATATTTCATCAGAGGACACTTCTGTGTTTAAAAAGAGACATAATTGTGTCTAAATGCTAGCGCTAACAGGAAATGGTTGTAAGTACAGAAGTTAGCATTTTGAACAATCGCAAGCCAACTGAAATTCCGTGCACACAGCCCATTATTTCAATTAATCGATTAACTTGTTGCAATTGTACCATTAACACACATTTATTCTGGATTAGCCATTTTTGGGAGTAAATAGAATTTGTTGGTGAAATAACATCAGAAAGAAAAAACTTCAATTTGTCACAAAATTATTTAAAAAAATTATTAATGAAAAAATACAAGGCTAAAGCTGGGTTGACTGACATTACATTAATAAACAAATAGGAAGTCTCAAAACTCCATACAAACCTAACAAAAGTAGTTAATTATAATATATTTTTTGTAGATAAGAGTAAAAACTAATGTGGGCTTGTTATTTGTGTGTGTAAAAGCTAAAATTCAATCAGAAAAAAATGTGACTATTTTTAAAATCTCATCCTAAATGTCTAAAGTCGTTAAACGTGATTAGATTTGCATGGTTTAATTATAAAATCTTAAATAACACATAAAAATAACAGGATGTATAAAATTTTGAAGAGCTGTACTTTGACTTTACACGAAAAAACGCTTTGATAATTAAAATACATAACATATAATCCTTGATATCATTGGTAATAATCGTTGTAGTAATAAATACGTTAAATGCCGTTAGTGATTTGAAGCTGTGACAGGCGTGACTCAGGATTTTACGGTTAATTAGCGCTATAAATTAATAAAAACACCAAACAGTAGCTCTGTGAGTGTGATTAAATGTTTAGAAATATCTTACCTGTTTCTTCACGTCATGTTTGAAGGATTTTGTCCGGTTTATTTTGTAGAATCTGCGCCTGTGAGAATCTGCGCTAGCTTCTTCCTCCTGTAGCATCACCGTTAGCATCGTTAGCTCCGCGGTTAGCTCTGTTAGCATATCATCCGGAGCAGCAAAAAGACGGAGAAAGTAAGTTTTAAAGATTAATTCCACTCATAAAGTATTCTGAGCGCTTTGTAAACGAGTTCAGTCTTGGATTTACACATCAAACTGTTTTATTCACTTCAAGAGGAGCTTTTATTTAAATACACATGGCTAGTGTAGTTAGCATTACTGTATATTTACGTGGAAAAACGGTAAAATCGCCGTGTTTGATGTAGATTTTTGGTAAATCTCTTCTGTCCTTTCATGCAGGATGTGGAGCTATGTTCTTCTGTCGTATGAAGCACATTTGCGCCTCTGTGTGACCGGACAGCAGTACTGCAGATGGAACCACTGACGGGACAAGCTGAGGCTGAGACACATGAGGTCAATTATGTGTATTTTTCAGGTTTTAACAACATAACAAACACAGAAGTTGTAATAAATGTGAGTTTAGGATGACAACATGTTTCTATTTAACCCAAACAGTCAAAGTTATGTGTCCAAATTCAGTGCTTCCATTGGTTTTCACAGCCTTTAATGACATAAGCCTCAGAACTAGTTTTACACTCTCTTAACATTGCAATAAATGACACAAATTGACTTTTATTTGAGAAAGAATCATCATATTATCTGATTTATCTTACGTCCCAAAGCATCTCCACTTTAAAAGAAACATAAGCAAGATTTTAGAAGCTTTAAGCCATGTTATAGTAAATGGTCTGTTTATATAGTGCTTTTCTACCTTTCCAGGCACTCAAAGCGCTTTACAATCTAGTCTCACCCAGTGTAACAGACACTGAGGCAGTGTGGGTTAAGTGTCTTGCCCAAGGACACAACGACAATCTACTCCTGTCGTCTCACTGTGGCTCCTGGTGTTCTAACGGTCTCCCATCCAACTACTAACCAGGCCATGTCTTGCTTAGCTTCTGAGATCTGACGGGATCAGGCTTTGACAAACAGGTGTGGCCACAATATAGTCGTTTCTTTTGAACCTCTAGAGTTGTATTTAAAGAGATTGTGCAGATTTGAGGGACGAAGCCAGTGTGTTTTTCTTCAACATATTATTTTTAAACATTAAAGATTGTGTTTTTTCTCAATAATGATAAAATGGCTGATGAGACCCCATAGGCTACTCGAGTTAGCTCAGAGCCTCCAGAATGTTAGTTCTGCCACTGAAACAAACCTGTGACAACTAGAGATAGAGGCCGGCCGATATTCATACATTTTTGCATATCAGCCATCGGCCTTATTTTAGCCGATATTTGATCAGGCAGTTGTTTGAACAGTCGTCTGCAGTAGAGCTGCACTCACAGTGATCAGCTGAACTCCAAACTAGTTTTAGAGAGAAATGATACAGTTTGTTTTATAATCTTCCATTTTGCTGTGTTTTGAAAAGGAGCACTTTCATGAACGACTCTTTTAAAGGGGCTGTACTGTGTAAGATTGAGAGGAATTTTAATGATCACTTATAGTCCACAAACATTTAAATCATATTTATTCTTTACAATATGAATACTTAAGAGAGCACTGTTAACCAACCCACATCAACTGTGATACATTTATACGTATTTGAAATGTTTTATTACGGGCCGGAATGTGGATCATTGACGCTAGATGGCATCATGCTTAATAGGCAAAATGCATGTGAAAGGCTCCCTCTGGTGTTCAAAAGTGAAAATCACTTTGTTTGTTTGTTTTTCTTACACAGTGCCCCTTTAAATGTTCTGTAATGTGCATAAATATGTTGTATTCATTAAACAATGAGACTAAATAATAGTTTAGATTGAACTTTTTTCTTTTTTGGATAAACTATCTTATCTCAGCTATGTTTTTTAAAACTAAAATAAGAAAATCGGCCCCAGAAATCGGACTTGAAAATCGTCAATTGAGATCGGCATCGGCCGACAACACGGCTAATAATCGTATCGGCTCAAGAAAAACTCATATCGGCCGATCTCTAGTGACAACCAAGACTTGTCACAGGTGTTTTAGTTTTTGATCACTTTCATACCGACCAACAATTAAGAGTGGAAAACATGTAAGTTCTTGTAATTGTGAAAATCAAGCTTGAAAAAGACTCAAACTTCAGACTGTGTCACAAGTGAATGCACAAAAATGTAATAATTGTGACTTGATGTTTTGCAATATTATTACATCCCAAAAATATGCTGACTCTGCCATTAACAGACAGAATGAACACTGACACGAAACAAGAAGTAATTTGTCAAAAATGACCTTAACTTTTTGATCTTTTTCAGTTTGATGAGTTTCTCTTGCTGTAGCTTCATAAAGTAAATGAGGTGAATAGTAAAGGGACTGTACCTGATTTTTACATCCTAAAAACGTAAACAAACAGAAATAATTAATTTTAACCTTTTTCCTTCAGGCTACATGATTTCCTTACGTAGCTAATGCATTCTGAGCTTCAGAATTGTTCATCATGATGAGTTTTAATGTTTTTTCACAGCTTTTAACAGCGAGGTGAGTCACTATGCTAACAACAGTTAGCCACAATGCTAAAAACAAAAACAGAAAAAGCTGCACACAAACGGGATTTTATTAGACATAGACAGGACTTTGGGACTAATTTCCACCTGATTAGATACATTAACAAGGCATCAGTGCTAGGGGGAAATTGCTTTTAAGTTATCTTGTTGCAAAAAAATCGAGTACAGTCCCACCCCCTGTTTCTACAGAACCATAGAAGAAATTAGTCATGTGACCACACATTATTGAAGGTTTAGCCATTTCACTCAAACTGTAAAGATGGAGGCTGATGCAGGAGAAATAAGGGCATTTAAGTACAAAAAAAAAAGTTTTTTCCCTTCAAAGTAAAATTTCTATGATCAAAGTTTTTGATTGTTGCGTCTGAACAGTTCTAGGCAGGTTTGTAATATATCACACATGTGTTAGTGCTTTGTAAGATACATTTTGAATCTATAAAGCTGACATGATGTTAGCTCAAATCTGACAGATGATGCATTTTTTCAAAACAGTAGGTCTGGGCTGATTTGTGCCAAAGAGCCACTGACACCACTTTAATGAATAATTGAAAAAATATGATTTTTTTGGTAATTGTGTCATTTTATCACTAAAGCAATCTAATTCTTCATTTTACACCAAACACAGATAGAAACATTAGGAAATAAGACCAAAATTTAAGGAAATTGGACTCATCAATCAATCAAGTTTGGTGTTTGATTCTGATCAGACATGTGCATGTTGTGCTCAGCCTTTTTCTCTTTAATGTTAAATAACTTTATGTTGGAAGTTATGCATAATGTAATCTGTCCAAAGGAACTTCCCCCAAAGCACCAGGGCAAGTTGTGCCATATGACAACTGTATTTCTTAAATACTGTGCTTCAGAACAAAAATAATTGTTTCCAAAGATGCACCACATCCTGAAATATGTGTTCATGTTGTAGTTTGAAGAATTACTCTCATGGTCTCACTTTAAAGTCATGGTAAGTAAAAACTGGCACATCTTACCCACTTTCCCCTATACTGTATATAAAAAAAAAAGTTTTTCCCCACAAGTACTTCTTTTGATGCTAAAACTTGACTTCCTTGACCCTGATGAGCCGCTGACTTGAGACTTACTCCACCTCTGCTGTGTAGTATGACACTGATTATATGTAGTGTGGGAGAGAATAGAAAGTATGACATTGTTTAAATCTTTTCTATGTTGGGTCATAAAAGCACCAGACTAATCTGATTTCTGTGGAACAACATGAAGACAAAGACAAACAAGATGATGACATTAGAAGTTGTAAATAAAGCCTCAGACTGAGTGATCATTTTCACTGTTTGGAAAAGTCAAGAGGAGAGCTTTAGGATCCAGGCTGCAGGACGTTTGGACCAAGTTTGTACAGGATGGTGACGTTTAAAGAGCTTTTAGAAGAACAGTAGATTCTGGTGTGTTCTACCAGAAACAAGGTGAGACGCTTCAGGTAGGTCTATGTGGGAAAAGATCTGGAATAAGAAACTTCTCTGTAGTTTACTGACATGACTGACATCCCTGATTTAAGGAATCGATCGAGAAAAGTTCAACTACAGAAAAACCTGAACTAGAGAGGATCATCTAGATAGACAACTGATGTAAAGTGACTGACAGAAATGATTGTAATCTTAGTTTAGAAGTCTAGAATATATGCAGCTGGTTATAAGAACATGCTGGATTAGTTTGTAGATAAAATCCCTGTGATAAAATACAATGTACTTCCAGAAACAAGTGGGCGGAGACTGTTGAGCTCCACTGATAAACACCCACTGTGATGCTTCTCCCCCAAAACCAGGGGAGGGGCTTCAGCTACACAAGCAGGAAAAAGGAAGAGACTGAACACGGCAGCAGAGCTTTGGGAGAAGACTGAACCAGAATAAAGCTTCAGACACGACTCCAGGGCTGAACTGCTGCTGCTCCTGCATTGAACCTGCTCTCCTGCTTCACTCTCTGTAAGTCTGACTCTGCACATCTGGGAAATCTACTTTTACCAACTTAAACATGTGCTAGTCTGTTAGCTCTTCATGACCAGTACAAAAGGACAAAGTTTGAGGGGTTTTGGGATGAGCAGAAGTAGAATAACTACACGTGTTGGCTGTGTGCAGACAGTTGCACCTAAAGCATGTGATCAAATGTGAGACTGTAGACGCACTTCTTCGGGGGATGGAGGTTTGTCTTTTGTATGCCTCTCCCTCCCCCACACCACAGGCTCTACCCCCAGAGACAATCCTGTTTCTGTACAGCAACTTTGGGCTTGTCTAAGAAAAGTCTGAAATAGTAAGTTTGAGCTGTTGATTGGCGATGGGCAGTCGAGACCTGTGTGTGATTCCTTTATGTAAAAACATTTGTGTGTGTCTGTAGTTCAGGTGAGACTTTGTTTCATTTCATCTGGGCTGCAGTCATACTGGGTCTCTCCTGTTGGTTTATTTATCTTATTGTAGACGTGTGAAAGTGGAGGCCTCATTCTCTGGGAGACGCTGCATTTGGTCACTGGGACTTGAAGCAGACATCTGACTGAAACATTATGTATAATTCTTTATTTTCTTCGTGTAATAAGACAGTTGTAATAAGCTAGGTGCTCATTTACCACCAAAAAGAGTGCGAAAAAGAAACACAAGGACGTTTAACAAGAGCAGAGAAAGAAAAAGCAACACAGGAAAACTTAAAATCCGCTATATCCGACCACTGCAAAAGAGAAAACCACATTATGGACTGGGACAATGCAAAAATAATTGGAAAAGAAGAACACAAATACAAACGATGGATACGAGAGACTGTTGAGATCAGGAAGCGAGGCACAAAGACCATCAACAGAGACGAAGGAGCTTTTTCTCTGGCTCACACATGAGACTCACTTCTCCAGAGACTTTCACCAGGCGGAGGCAGATGTGGCAGGGTTGCCAAGTCTGCTTCTTTATTGCGACTTTGGGCTTCTTTTTTTGGAAAGTCGCTTGTGAATTTTGATTTGACGTCATGAACAAGGTGATTTTTCGACATTTTCCCAGGTTTTATTCACGGAAATATACTCACTAATGAAAGAAATATGAACTTTTAGCATATTTTCAATCTTTAAAGTCTTTACTAGTGATCAAATACTATTTAAAATCTGTCCAAATCAGTATCTCTCGTTCTGCTTTGACGCGTCGTGCTTAATTAATTGATTATTTTAGTTTCTTTTTTATTGAGGGCTGAGGTCGCTTGTTTTGGGCTTTTTTTCAAGGGTTTGGTCGCTTGTTGCTCTCTGAAAATCTGGCAACCCTGAGACGTGGTCAGTCTGACAAATCTGTCAAACTGGCCACGTCTGGGAAGATTCTATAAGCGAGACGTCACAACACCAGACTCACCTCTGACGAAGGCGGAAGTCCTGCCGCCGAAACTGTCAGGTAAATGAGCACCTAGCTTATTACGACTGTCTTATTACAAGAAAAATAAAGATAAACTAAGAAGAAGACAGAATGAATTTTCCAAATATATTATGTATAATTGTAAACAAACCTTAGGATCTGGATGGATACAGAAGTCTGTTGTCCTTGCCTTGTCCATCGTCTCATCTCAAGTCCAGTTCTGTTCCAAAACGCAGCATCTCCTCACAGACAAAGTCCTCCACTTTCACACACTAAAGACAAGATTATCCTTGATCTCACATACGACACAGGCCTTCACAGTTTCTTAGATTATAATACAGTATTATTGCTGCAACAACGCACTGAACACGTGAAATATAACTTCTCCTTCTGAATGGTCTTAATCCTTTAAAGCTGACCTAAAATGACAAATTAAATAAGTAATGTCCTACTTTTCTGATTACAATATTGATTTGATTGTGATGTATTGTGCAGCCCTGTAGTTACTGAGATTATATAAAATAACTGTTAGGTTTTTATTTGCACAGAACTGATTGAAATGTGAAGCATGTTAAACCAATGTATCACAAACAGTTTGTGTCTGTGATAAAATATTGGTGCATTTAAATGTGGTACTGCACAGTTAAAAGAAAAGTTAAGTGCACCAATGCAACTGAACCAAACCGCTCCACCAGACCTGACTATGATCTGCAGAAAACTGTCCAGCCCGACTCAGTCCGTCTTGCTCTTGGATGTTGGTTGTGTGTGAACATAGAGGAGAGTTCTAGCTTTTATTGTGACTTTGTGAGTCTTCATCATGACATGAACAGTGAGTTTGCATTAGCGTTTAGAAAGTTTTTAGTCAAGTTTATATTTGATTGTTTCTTTTAATCTGATGATCTATTATGACACAATTCAGTCATTAGCCAAGATGTATGAGTGAGTCGTAGTGGTGTGCTAAAATATAAGTTCTTAGATATTTATCAATATTTATTAAAACGATTCAGTATCCATTCTCTAGTTCTTATGGTGCGTTCCAGGCAACTGGGAACTGGGATATTTCCCACTTGCAACTTGTAAAAATGCGCTGGAACGCCACTCGAACTGGTAAATCCCACTTGTGAACTGGGGCCTGGTCGAGGAAGCCCCACTTCACATACGAGCTCAACAATCACCACAATACATTTATTTGGACGGTTTAACTGACACAAATACTGTGTAAACATTGGTTACGGGTAATTTACCGTTACTTTTGTTTAGCTTAAAGGTTAGCATTAGCCATAAGGTTTACATACGAGTTGATTAGGTTGGAACGCTTTGAACTGGGAACTGGTATTTTTCAAGTGAGAAATATCCCAGTTGCCTGGAACGCAGCATATCGATATTCCTTCCAGCCTTTAGGGGGCAGTGCAGCGCCGTGTCTGCTGAGCCGATAGAAGAGTCAAAGCGAGTGAAAGAAGTCTGGAAGATACTTCAAGACAGCTTCAGTGGCTCTTTATTCGTTTATACCAGACGTGTGGATATATTCTGGCTTTAAAACAACTTGCAGGGACCTTTTATGGCGTTATTAGAAGCAGTGAAAGCATTTAAAACAACCCCCGAGAGCCTTAAGCCTCGGGTGTAGCTAGCGTTAGCTCGCGATTGCTAACGTTAGCATTAGCAGCGCTGTACACAAACGGGAGCTCTGAGAAAAGATTTGTGCTGTGACAACTCGTTTGGACTAAAGTGTCCACAAATATTAAAACCTCCAAAACACATCGGAAACTCTGTCAGGTATTTATAAAAGTGCTCAAAACTGCGGAGAACGAGCTGTGCAAGTGCGCCGTAAGCTAAAAATAACCTGTGCATATGGATCTAAACATCAATGGATAACTTTGTCACTATATAAAAACTTTCCCCACAAACAGGGACGACTTTAAATGAAGTGTTTTGAAACAGAATATTTCCTCTGGATCTGTGGAGAAAAACAACTGATGTTAATCCTGCTGTTTTCAATGTTTCCCACTGTAACTAAAGCACATCACTGCTATTTCCCTCCCCCAACCCTAACCCCTGTTTAGAGTAGTTTTCTCTTCTGATCAATATAATAATACAGAATTATAATGTAAAAAACCTACAAAATTAACAAACTGCAGCTTCGTAATGAGATCTATTATATTGAGGATTATTCAAATAAAACAAGTAGTTTGGTTTATAAATCTTATTTTAACATAAATTTAAGTCACAGTCATAAATAAGAACATGCATAAAATAAATTCATATGCAAATGTAGTTAAAAGGGCTTTGATTTGAGAAAACAATGCCTGTTTTTTAATGTAGGCTATCATGTTGAATCACATCAAAAAGATATCGAATCATATCGGGAGCCAAGTATCGAGAATTGTATTGAATCACCAAATTAGTATCGATACCCAGCTCTTGTTGTTCGCTCTGTGGTTAGAGCAGCACTTCTCAAAGTGTGGGGTGCGTCCGTTTAGGGGGGCGCCGAAAGTTTTCAGGAGGGGCGCAGGGAGCAGTGTCGATAAATGCGCTTAAAAATACGAGTGGAGGCAGGAAAATTACAGAGAACGCCTCCACGGTGACAACGGCTGCAGCAGCGAGCGGAGCTGCAACATGGACAGGATCCTGTCTAAAGAAAGGCTACGTACTTAATTGTGATTAATTATTTTGTCGGCATTAACGCAACTCGATGCACGCGATGCATGAATGAAAGTGCCCCGCTCTGCTGCTGCTCCTTTTCTCTCCCTCTCTCTCATAAACAGTCCACACACAGAGGATCGGTCTTCCGCTGTAGTTATTGCAGTGGACACGAGGAAGAAAGGCTGACAGCGGGACAGAGACGAGTCTGAGCTCCGTGTGAGTGTTTAAATCGTAAAAAAAGACCAAAGAATCACAGAGATACGACCCGTTAAAGACTTCAAACCGATAACACCTCATTAAATATGCGCGCGGAGAATCAGCGCTCGATCAGCGGCAAAGCGCGAACTTTTACTCACGAGTTTGTGATGTTTACTTTGAAAACGTTAAAAATGGGATTGTTTCACTTCCCACAGTGTATTTAGTGAGCACTGAGCTGGTTTTAACCAGGACTATCCCAGAACTGGACCAGGTTTTAACCAGGACTATCCAGAACTGGAGCAGGTTTTCATCAGGACTGAACATGTTAGTTACCAATGTAACTATAGTTCTATGAGTAGCTAAAGCTAAAACCATGAGCTTGGTTTTATACATTTCTGTTCAGTCTAAAACAAAATGACATTCTGATCCTAAAACATATTAAAACTGATGAACACTGGTAATATTATTATGTAAGACTGAGTTTATTCATTGAACTACAAATTAGACATTTTTAAATATAATTTGGTGTTAAAATTATGCATCTAAATCAAAATACCACAGACAGTTTTGTACTTTTTCAGACGGGGGAGGGGCCTGGATCATTTTTTCTATTCCAAGGGGGGCACGGCAAAAAAAAAGTTTGAGAAGCACTGGGTTAGAACAAAACTGGTTTTGGTCACTGAAAATAGTGAAAAGCACTTTTAAACTCAGAACTGTGATTAACTTGTGTGAGCAGAAGGAACAAAACACGCATTGCTGCAGTAAAGTTAAATTGACCTAGTTCTAGTTTCAACAATTTTTAAGTCAGAAAATACATTTATGAATAGACACTGATGTATGCTTTAAATCCTTAAGAATAACACAAGATATTGTAGTTTGTGAATGTTCATTTGTTCATTGACATGAGCAATGCAACTGTCCCTGAATTAGATATTTATGAAAATGCAGCACAATTTTGATAGAACGGCTTTGCACAAAAAACACATTTTTCAAGTTAACTGAATGAAATACACATTTAATAAGAAATGTTTAGTTTGTGACCTTGGCAGAAGAAAATTACCTGACTTTTGATGCACTTCACAGCAGGTTGTGACCTTCATGACTCAAGTAAACACTAAGCTCCAGTGATACAAATCCAACTAAGTCACATTTTGATTTACATTTGTATTAACTACTGTATATCTCCTCTTTTCTTTGAACATTTGCAGAGCTTCATCTGTGCCGAGTGTTGGAAGACGTGACGCCATGCTTCAGGCCTCAAAACAGCTCACACCAGAGAAAGACCATTCGGCTGTGGCCAGTGAAGGACAGGACTTACAAAGTCTACAAAGCTTAAGCGACAAGAGCTGTGACCCTGGAGAAAAAACATTCAGCTGTGAGCACTGTGGGAAGAGTTGGCCTGATGCTTCAGCTCTCAAAAGACACTACAAAACAAGCCACACCAGAGTCAGCTGTGATGTCTGTAAAAAGACATTTTCGACCTCACATTACCTAGTTACACATATGAGAACCCACACTGGAGAAAGACCCTACAGCTGTGATGTCTGTAAAAAGACCTTTTTGACCTCAGGCCACCTAGTAACACATATGAGAATCCACACTGGAGAAAGACCCTACAGCTGTGATGTCTGTAAAAAGACATTTTCGACCTCACGTTACCTAGTAACACATATGAGAACCCACACTGGACAAAAGCCTTTTAGTTGTGATGTCTGTGAGAAGGCCTTTGGTAGAGCAGATAGCTTAGTAAAACATATGAGAATCCACACTGGAGAAAGACCATACAGCTGTGATGTCTGTGAGAGAGCGTTTTATTCATCAAGTAGCTTATCATCACATATGAGAATCCACACTGGAGAAAAAACATTTAGCTGTGATGTTTGTGGGAAGGCCTTTAGGAGACCAGATACCTTAGTAACACATATGAGAACCCACACTGGAGAAAAGCCTTTTAGTTGTGATGTCTGTGAGAAGGCCTTTGGTAGAGCAGATAGCTTAGTAACACATATGAGAATCCACACTGGAGAAAAACCCTACAGCTGTGAGGTCTGTGATACGGCCTTTTATAACCAAGACAAGTTGGTAACACATATGAGAATCCACACTGGAGAAAAACCCTACAGCTGTGAAGTCTGTGAAAAGACCTATTCTTCCTCACGTTACCTAGTTACACATATGAGAATCCACACTGGAGAAAGACTCTACAGCTGTGATGTTTGTAAAAAGACCTTTTTGACCTCAGGCCACCTAGTAACACATAAGAGAATCCACACTGGAGAAAAACCATTTAGTTGTGATGTTTGTGAAAAGGCATTTTCTACATCAACTAGTTTAGCTTCGCATATGAGAATCCACACTGGAGAAAAACCATACAGCTGTAAAGTCTGTGAGAAGTCTTTTAATGAATCAGGTACCTTAGTAACACATATGAGAATCCACACTGGAGAAAAACCATTTAGTTGTGATGTCTGTGAAAAGGCATTTTCTACCCCAAGCTACCTAGTAACACATATGAGAATCCACACTGGAGAAAAGCCTTTTAGTTGTGATGTCTGTGAGAAAGCCTTTAATACATCTGGCAAGTTAGTAAAACACATGAGAATCCATACTGGAGAAAAACCCTACAGCTGTGATGTGTGTGAGAAGGCCTTTAGGGGACCAGACACCTTAGTAAAACATAAGAGATTGCACACAGGAGAAAGACCATATGGCTGTGATGTCTGCAAAAAGACGTTTGCTTCTTCAAGCACTTTCATAAAACATAAGAGAATCCACACTGGAGAAAGACCATACAGCTGTGATGTCTGTGAGAAGGCTTTTACGAGACCAGATACCTTAGTAACACATATGAGAATCCACACTGGAGAAAGACCCTACAGCTGTGATGTCTGTGAGAGAGCATTTTATTCATTAAGTAGCTTATCGTCACATATGAGAATCCACACTGAAGAAAAACCCTTTAGCTGTGATATTTGTGAAAAGGCATTTTCTACGTCAACTAGTTTAGTGTCACATATGAGAATCCACACTGGAGAAAAAAACATTCCGCTGTGATGTCTGTAAAAAGTATTTTTTTTATTCAAGTGGCTTAGTGTCATTTATGAGAGTCCACACTGGAGAAAAGCCTGTGACCAGTGTGGAACAAATGTGCATACTCTAAACCAGTGGTTCTCAACCTTTTTCAGTCGCGACCCCCAAAATAACAACTGTAGCCATTCACGACTATCAAACACAAAATGTAGCCTACCTGCAAAGTGATAAAGTAGTTTTTAGACTCATGATTGATTTTAATTTGAAGACATAAGCCTGGATAAATTCATCTTGTAGGCCAGCAAATAGGAATATACACAAATCACTGCATTTGAAGCTGTAAAACCTTGCTTAAGATCTTAAAGGGGTCCTATTGTGTTTTTTCAAGCTATTTAGTAATAAACTAGAACATACACAGATCAGTAATTTACCTTTTGTTCATTGTAAAACACAAAGTTGATCTAAAACAACTTGAAAATAAAAACAAGTTTATTGACTTCCTGTTCAAAACTGCAGAACTGATAAGCCCCGCCTCTTCACTTTAAATGTAACTGTAAAAAGCAACAGATTTTAAATAACTAATTATTATTGTTGGAAAGTGAATATGGGACAGTTTTGAACTATATATGCTTCACTTTGAGTATTAATCTTTTGAATTATAACAAGCAAATACAGACAAGTGGGAGGGGATAGGTGGTAGGTGAGAACGGGATTTCTGAGCACTTGAGCTCCAGCTAAAGAACAATACAAGATTACTCCAACATGCATGAATCTATTCAAATATAACTTTGAGTAAACTAATGATGAAGGAAGGTCATTATAACAAGGTTAAAAACTTAGAAAAGTGAATTTGACACAATAGGTCTCCTTTAATGTAAAATTTTCCACATGATCTGGGGACCCCTGAAATCATTTCGTGACCCCCATGGGGGTCCCGACCCCCAGGTTGAGAACCACTGCTCTAAACCCTACAGATGCATATAAGAGTTCACAATAAAGAATGACCATTTGGAGGTGAAGAAATGTTCACATTCTAATAGCCTAAAGAAACATATGCAACATCACACAGGAAACCAACTTTACAACCATATTGTGAAGTCTGTGAGAAAGCTTTTCTCAGTCAAGCTGTTTAGTTTCACATATGAGACTTACACTTATGAGCATTAGAGACGAAAAAAAAAGAGTCTGTGAGAAGCCTTTTTCTAGATCAAGCAAGCTAATAATAAAATAATCCAAAAAGCTGTGATCTGATATATAGGGCCCTGTCTTGCACCTGGTCTATGTTTTGGCGTTGGCATGAAAAATGTTTTTGTGTGTTGGCCGCTATAGCTCATGTCTGATCCCAGTTAATCTTTTTAAAACTCTAAATAAAAATAGACGTTTTGCAACAGTCCTGGCCTTGCTGTTTGTATATTTGGATCTGTGTGACTGTGATTAGGTCTGTGCATGTGTAACTCAATTTGTCTGTGCGTTAAAATAAATCTGTGTGTACTTTGATTTGTGCATGTGTATTTGATTTGAGTCTGTAATTTAACTGTAGACTGTATGAATTATTCTGATATATATGAGCCAGTGGATAAAATGATCCTGCGTTCACACCGGACAGCGTTTAGGCGCCTAAATTTGCGCATTAAAGTGTATTTTGATGTCCCAATAGACGCTCAAAACGGTCATCACGTTGGAAACTTGTTGCATTTATAAATTTGCTGTCTCCGTCCTCCTCTGTTCCTCCAGTGTCACATCGTACAGCAGTGGTTTAAACACCACAACCAGCATTTTGAATAGATCCATGTGAGGCGTTGTCAGTCCAGATCATGTCCCATGTTGTTTGTTTCGCCATGTCTCCAGATTTTCAGAACAAATTACCAAACCTTTAAAAAAAGCCCCAAAACAAGTGACCTTTCGTTAAAAAAGTTATTAAAAGACTTCAGTAAACAGTCCTCCTTTCCTCTTGTAGTGAGAGGAGAACAGCAGCATGTCACGTGTCACGAGTGGAGTCTCTGATTGGCTGACACCGCTTCCAAGGCGTCTGAAGATGGATTTTCCCAACTCCTGCACGTTTGAGCTTCCACTTCGCAAGACGACGCAATTTCAGACGCAGAAAGGCACGTTATCAGAAGCCCCAGACGTAATGTTGCGCCGCAAAAACGCTTGAATGCTTAATGTTGAGTCAGTGTAAATGTTAAGTTTACATTGACTTAACATTGAAAATGGACTCAAAAACGCAAATACGCTGTCCGGTCTGAACGCACCATAAGTCCTACGCACGCAGATCTAGTTACGCACAAAACCAGTTACACACACACAAATGTTTTTGTTGCTGTGGGCTTTGACCAAAGATTAGTCTAACAGGTGTTACTATTAAATATCACCAATATGGCGCTGGTGAATAACCATCATACCCAGTTGTCCGTGTATGATTGGTTCAATTGATTTTCAATTTCAAATCAAACACTAAAAAAGGAAAAACTGATTTGAGGTTTCAGTCTGAGAGTCGGAGGGAAGAATGAGCCGCTAAAAGCTACTACCGTACTACTGAGGTCTGTTATGGATGTGTGAACAGGTGTGTCACTGGCCGTGGTGAGAAGGTGGGAGTTTTAATGTGAGCTTTGTAGTCTTCTATCACACCACCTCATATTTCATCAATAAAGTTCTTTTACTGATGGGTCGAAGTGAATGTTTACAAACTTGAGTCACATAGTTGTCTCTCAAATTAATTTAACGTGATTAGATTTGCATTGTTCATTAATAACGCTTGAATATTACATAAAATATCAGGATGTATAATATTCTAAAGAGCTGCCTTTGACTTTACATGAAAAAACGCACTAATAATTAAAATACTGTATATAACATATAATCTATCATTGGTAATAATCGTTGTAGTAATAAATATGTTAAATGCCGTTAGTGATTTGAAGCTGTGACAGGCGTGACTCGGGATTTACGGTTAATTAGCGCTATAAATTAATAAAAACACACCAAACAGTAGCTCTGTGAATGAGATTAAATATTTAGAAATATCTTACCTGTTTCTTCACGTCATGTTTGAAGGATTTTGTCCGGTTTATTTTGTAGAATCTGCGCCTGTGAGAATCTGCGCTAGCTTCTTCCTCCTGTAGCATCGCCGTTAGCATCGTTAGCTCCGCGTTAGCTCTGTTAGCATATCATCCGGAGCAGCAAAAGGACGGAGAAAGTAAGTTTTAAAGATTAATTCCACTCATAAAGTATTCTGAGCGCTTTGTAAACGAGTTCAGTCTTGGATTTACACGTCAAACTGTTTTATTCACTTCAAGAGGAGCTTTTATTTAAATACACATGGCTAGTATAGTTAGCATTACTGTATATTTACGTGGAAAAACGGTAAAATCGCCGTGTTTGATGTAGATTTTTTGGTAAATCTCTTCTGTCCTTTCATGCAGGATGTGGAGCTATGTTCTTCTGTCGTATGAAGCACATTTGCGCCTCTGTGTGACCGGACAGCAGTACTGCAGATGGAACCACTGACGGGACAAGCTGAGGCTGAGACACATGAGGTCAATTATGTGTATTTTTAAGGTTTTAACACAGAAGTTGTAATAAATGTGAGTTTAGGATGACAACATGTTTCTATTTACTCAAACAGTCAAAGTTTGTGTCCAAAAATTCAGGCTATCATTGGTTTTCACAGCCTTTAATGACATAAGCCTCAGAACTCGTTTTACATCTCTTAACATTGCAATAAATGACACAAATTACTTTTATTTGAGAAAGAATCATCATATTATCTGATTTATCTTACTCCCAAAGCATCTCCCTTTAAAAGAAACATATGAAGTTTTAGAGTTTAGTTTTTTTGAACCTCTAAGTTGTTTTAAAAATTTATGCGATTGAGGGACAAATGTGTTTTTCTTCAACATTCTGAATATTTTATTCTTAAACATTAAAGATGATTTCTTGATACGAAACAGAAGTAATTAGTCAAAAATGACCTAACTTTTTAGTCTTTTTAATGAAGTTCTTTCCTAACAACACATTTCTTTATAGCTGTTTTTTCTCACCTTTTGTTTGATGAGTTTCTCTTCTGTAGTTTATAAAGGAATGAGGTGAATAGTAAATATTCTTTATAGTTTTGGCATAAAAATGTGATTTTTTTTTAGCAGCTGTGTTGAAGTTTGTTGTGTGATGAGTACATGAGATTCACATTCACTTCTTTTTTAAAAAACAAAACAAAACACAGAAATGTATTATTTTGTTTATTGAGATATAATCAGTTTTCATAAGGATAAACAGTAAAGTGTAAAGAATTTCTTGTGATTAAAAAATATTGTTGCAAATCATAACTGTAGAAGCAATTAATATGAGATAGGAAATATTTATTTTATGAAAGGAAAGTATTTTAAAGGACGAACAGACTTGATCTTTCACCTCAGATACTGGGCTTTGACTTTCTGACACTGCTCAAACAGAAGCTGAACATCGTCGACGTAACACTTCACCTGCTCCTCAGATGAACTCAGATCTTTCTTTTCATCAGATGATTCCAGAGGCTGGTACTTTCTTCCTCTTTTCTTACCACATGTTTATTGCTCCTACCACTGCTACTCCCACCACTTTTAGCACTGCTCCTGCTGCTGCTCCTCCACCTGCCCCTCCTGCACTTGCTCCACACGTCACAGCACACGCAGCACCAACACCCATCCAACGAATAAGCCCACTGCTAATCCTCCGATAAAAGCTCCTACGGCGACTCCTATTATCAGGCCCTTGTGTCTCTTCAGGAAGCCGAGCACTCTTTCTTTTGCCTCCTCTTGTATTTTCTCATGGACCTTCTGCAGCATCTCGTTGGTGTAAACTCCTCCGTTCTCCTCCACAGTTCTGTCGATGGTCTGCAGCAACTGTTGGAGCTGGTATTGGTTGTTTCTGTAGACTTTGTCCTGGCTGTTGGGGTCTTCGTCCTGGTTCTTGTTCCAGTATTTATTATCAAAGACGTGACAGCGACCTCCACATTTCTGCACCAGATCTTCAGATCCTGTTGTCATTCACCCAGTCTTCAATCTTCATCCCCTCAGGCAGATCATCGCCTCGAGTGAACACCACAGTGGTGTATTTCAGAGTTCTGCAGAGAAGTATTTAAGCATCAGAGCAACAGACATCTGCTCAAGAAGAGTGTATCTCTCTATCTTCATGACGAGCAGAAAGGCGTGAGGCCCTGGAGCACACTCTACAACACACTTCAGGAGCTCAGGCTCAGCTCAGTGCTTCTGGTCTGTGTCGAAGAAACCTGGAGTGTCCACCAGCTGGACGTCTCTACCACAGATGGTTTTAGTTTCAGAGACACAGAGTTGGTCCCAGAGTTTGCAGAATGACTGACTTTGAAAAAGTCCTTTTCTCCAAACAAAGTGTTGGCCAGGCTGCTCTTTCCTGATCCAGTTTTGCCCAAAGAACAATCCTCCTGGTGTTTGAATCTGGAACAGAAAAAAGCTCATTGTGAATAAGACTAATGTGCAGAACTGCCAAAACATGTTCTCGAGCAAGAGTAGGGAGACAGGGTTGCAGTGGATTTACACTAAGTGCAACTTGGATGCGAGTCACGCAGAACTTAGAAAGTGCTTAAAACCAATGCGTTGATTTACACCGTGTAACATCCGACTGCGAGTGCTTCTGTCCGCATGAAGTGGACACCGCAGCGGTCTGGTGCGGCTTTCAATTCATTATACGAAATCTACGTGAACGTGGCTTTGGACGAAACCGGACCACAGTTGACAGCATCTGGTGTAACATTAGCAAGAAACCCGCACGTGTCCCGACCCTCACCAAGTCTGTGTAATCCAGCGTTGGTTGTCACAATCACTGTATCTCGGCTTGTGAATGGTGCATTTGAAAAAAAGTCAGATTAAAATGTTCATCAAATGAACCAAAATGCACTCACAAAAAAATTTTAGAAATTTTTTGTTCAAGATTGTGATAAGACGACATTAAAGAATTTTTTTTCCAAAAATTGTTTTGAAAGCTTAAAACTGTTACACTACAAAGAGGAGAGTCAGAGTGACAATTAGGACTGTTTTTATCTGAGCTGAGTTTATAAATGTAGAAGAAATCTGAGGTGAGAGCAGAAATGTTCAGTCTGGGTCGGTTGTCACATATGATTCTATCTAGAACAGCGCACAGCCAGAGCGGGGTTGGTTGTCACATATGATTCTATCTAGAACAGCAGCACAGCCAGAGCGGGGTTGGTTGTCTCATATGATTCTATCTAGAACAGCAGCACAGCCAGAGCGGGGTTGGTTGTCACATATGATTCTATCTAGAACAGCAGCACAGCCAGAGCGGGGTTGGTTGTCACATATGATTCTATCTAGAACAGCAGCACAGCCAGAGCGGGGTTGGTTGTCACATATGATTCTATCTAGAACAGCAGCACAGCCAGAGCGGGGTTGGTTGTCACATATGATTCTATCTAGAACAGCAGCACAGCCAGAGCGGGGTTGGTTGTCACATATGATTCTATCTAGAACAGCAGCACAGCCAGAGCGGGGTTGGTTGTCACGTATGATTCTATCTAGAACAGCAGCACAGCCAGAGCGGGGTTGGTTGTCACATATGATTCTATCTAGAACAGCAGCACAGCCAGAGCGGGGTTGGTTGTCACATTGATTCTATCTAGAACAGCAGCACAGCCAGAGCGGGGTTGGTTGTCTCATATGATTCTATCTAGAACAGCAGCACAGCCAGAGCGGGGTGGTTGTCACATTGATTCTATCTAGAACAGCAGCACAGCCAGAGGGGGTTGGTTGTCACACTTTTACAAAAGACAGATTTTCTCAAAACTGTATTTTAAATATTCCATTCAAAGCAGGAAATCAGTGTAAAGTTTCAACTAAAAAATAAATCTAATTCTTGTCATGGAGCTTATTCTGTTCAAAAGTTATTGATCACTAATTCACATTAAAAATATGTTTTACACTATCATTAGAATCTGGACAAAAATGCATCTTTTTAATTTCCAATTGTCTTTTTCTTGTAATTTAATGTCCCTGATTCAGAAAAATGTAAAACGTTCTTGAATCAAAATTAAATCAAACATAAAAAAAATCAAACCAAAGACAAAACACATTTGTCATCGATCTCTCATTGACATAACATTGTGACAACCAACCCAGACTTGGGGTTGGTTGTCACAGGTGATCAGTTAACATTAAATGATCAATAACTTTTGATCAGAATAAGACAGAGAACAGCAGGTGGATTCATTAGTTACACGAGACTTTGAACTTTTCTCTGTTGTTAAAATGGTTCATGTGAGATTTGCTGTTTTTGAGCAAATCAAATCAAAGTAAAAAGTGTGACAACCAACCCCGCTCTCCCCTAAAGTTACTTCAGAATAATATTTGTTCTGGGCCGTATATACTACTAAGCTAGGTTTAGATTAGATTTATTTGTCACATACAACAGTTTAGTAACATGTTGACTTCTGTCATTTGAGAAAAGAAAATCAGTCAAACTACAAGACATTTTCTTGAGGTTCTTGTTCTTCTATGGCCTGAGGGAAGAAACTGTTTTTAAGTCTCTCAATCTTATTCTTTAGAGAACGAAGCCTCCTTCCTGATGGTAACCGCCAGAACAGATCCTGGTGTTGATGGTGAACCTGCTGTGTCCTCCTCACACAGCTCTGCTTGTACAGCTCCTCGGGACAGAGCACAGCGCACATCGCACCACTCTCCACTGCGAGGTAAATTCTGGGTTAAACCTGGTCTGGTAGATCACTTCCTATCAGGGCAGATCTCTGTGGCAACATGCGGAAAACTCATAACCTGCTCTGGACCAGAATAAGTTCTGAATATGTTCAGAGGATGAGTCACTGACCAATCAAAGACTTTAGCCCTGTACTACGAAGCTAGATTTTGGGGTTTAGCAATGTAATAATAATAATAATTAAAACCGCGCGCGGTGATATAGGCCCTCGCCCCCCCTTGCGACCGCGGAGCATGAGCCACCGCGAGCTACGAGCCATCGCGAAGAGCCCGCCCGTCGTCCCTGTGCGTTTTCTGCCAACAGCACTCCTCCCTTATAAGTTACAGCGTATGCTTCTCCATTCACTGAAAGGACAAATTATGACATCGTCAAAGCTAAACGGTTGAAAATAGAGGTATGCTTTGATGGTCTTTTTTGTTCGGCATCCCGACGGCAATAAGTGTGCTAATTTTCAAGTGTCTATGAAGTCATTTTTTCATTCTATTAGAATTTTTTCTATGTATTTCAATGGGAAATGTTTGACGTTGCCACGGTAACACGGTTGCAAATAAAGATATGCTCTCATTGGCTTTTTTGTTCAGTATTGGATGGAGAATGTGTGTGCCGAATTTCAGCTTTCTAGGACAAACTAAAATTTTCCACCCTACCACTCACCCTACCCTCCACTCTGGCCAAATCTGTCAGTTCTCCATTGAATAACATGGGTTTTGTCTTTTTTCCTTTGCCATGGCCAAACGCTTGCAGATAACCATATACTCCCATTGGGTTTTTTGTTCAGTGTGATGAGGAGAGTTAGTGTAGTGAATTTGATGCATTTTGGTGAAACTAAAAATTGTATCCCATTCAAAAGTAAGGGGGCGCTGTGGTAAAACGGTTAAAGATAGCGGCGTGTCATGATTGACTTTTTTGTTCAGAATGTAAAGAATAATAGTTGTTCCAATTTCCAGCTGTCTCAGACAAAAAAGTATTTTTTCCCCTTTCTACAAGTTTGGCGTCTCCATTGGATAACATGGGTTTTTGTCGTTTTTACGTTGCCATGGCAACACGTTTACAGATAAAGGTCTGCTCCCATTGGGGTTTTCATTCAGGCAGGTGAGAAGGATGTCTGTGTCAAATTTCATGTGTCTACGACAAACTAAATTTTTGGGTTCAATGCAATTTTCAAGGGGGCGCTGTGGAGCAATTATTTGATGTAGAGGTTTTTAATGTATATCGTGAGATGCAGCTTGCGATTTTGAACAAAACGTATATTAATGCCGGAGAATAGAATTTTGCGTTTAAGAAATACGCACATTTTAACGCACTGGAAAACGTCACTTTTGATTTGAGGCGTGGCCACACCCACATATTTTAAGGTATCAGAAATCTATCGAAATACCCAAAGGGACAAGGCTCTCTTGATGTCAGTCCCAAATTTTCAACCCATTTAACCTAAAAACAAAAATGGGAAAAAATAAAATGTGAGATGAAAAATTTCCAAAAAATCTGGTTCCGCCCACGATAGCCGACACCCTGTAGGGTTTAGGGCAGGGTCATTATGTAATTTTTTACTTGTCTTGACACAAGCTATGTTTCTGCCAAGTTTCATTGGTCTGCGATAAAAAACGTCTGTCATTGCCGTAATGTTTTTTGATTTTTGAGGGGCGCTAGCGAGTCATTTTAACACATTAATTTTTTTGCTGTATAAAAAACAAAATTTTCGCCGACCTTTAATTTTGAGTCAAATAAAATTGACTTTTCGTTAACGTTCAGTGGTCAAAATGAGTGTTAAACGGCAGAATCAT